>JABUQX010046120.1:40000-60000 GCA_015478945.1 Trachelipus rathkii | reverse complement strand
GTTCTCTATATTTATTTTTTTATATTATTTATATATATAGTATATATATATATATATAATATATATTCAATATATAATATATATATAAGGGTATATATATATATATTATATATATATATTATATAATTAGTATATATATTATATAATATATTATTGAGGGTATTCGACTTGTGTGCGAGTGTCTGTGGTAGAGTTAAGAAGATGAGAGTTTTTTAACATGCGAGAAGTAATTTAAGTGAGGGTTTCACAGCGAGACGGAATACAGGACGCGATTTTAAATTCGCGACTCAATCGAGCTTTATGATGGATTAAGGCCGGCAAGGAATTGGCCATGCGAGGGTGTCTGCGAAATCATAGTTTTAAGAACAGACATATCTCATTTAAGTATTAGAGCGCCGCTATTCCATTTCTTTTTTTATTCTTTATTTAAATTATAGTATATCATAATATATTCTTTATAATTTATATATAATATATAAGTATCATATATAATATACTATATCATACTACTATATACTATACTATATATATATTATTATTATTTATGTATTTATAATATATTATATATAGTTAATAAGGTATATCGCTTTACTAACGATTAAGGTTAGGGATAGAGTTAGTGGGGTGATATATATATAGGTAGGGTAGCTAATAATAATAATTCTTTATATATATAATATATATATAAGAGTATATATATTATATATATATATATATTATATTATATATATATGATATTATAGTATATATGAGTATAATATATGTATATATATATTATATATACTATAATATATATATAAGTATGATATATATATATAGGGTAGGTGAATGTGAGCTACGATAATTTTGAGGGGTAGTATATATATATATATAATCGCTCATTTTTATATTTTCTTACTACTCTCTCTCTGTCTCAATTGTCTCGAATTTAGTTCATGTAATGAATAGGAGTGTTTATACTAACCATGTAATTTAGTTTTTTGTTAAAGCTATGTTTAACATTTTTCTTGAAATTTGCTAATGGAATAGAGACGATAACTTTTTATGTTTTGAGCTCTTTATAATTGAACCATCCTTCGAAACGTTTTACTATTCGTAGATTGTTTACCTTTTATAAGGAACATATAAAATGGAAGTTGAACTGTTTAATGAGATTGTTAGGAAGCGAATCTATTTGAATATGTATGAGTTCCAGAGTATTATATAAAGACATTGTATATATCTACGTGCTGTAATTTTTTTTATATCTTGTTTTTACATGACCTCGTGCTTGTATACTCTATGAGTGTTTATATTACAGGATGTATATAGACCATATTATCAGTTTACGTATCGTTTGAGTAATGAATTGTTATGTGTGATAAGCTAGTAACTATTATCTAGTACGTATTGTTTACTTTAAGGATTAAGATCACAAGTAAATACCGTGGTGGGATGGAAGTAACTTCTTTATATATATATTAATCCATTTTAGAATACTACTTTACGATGAATGTAGTATATGAATATACTTAGAGTTTAGTCATAATACATTTAGATTCTAACTCAGTCTCTTCTTTGTCTCAGATAAACAAATATAATTTAGGTATAATAGTGTATTTAATAGAATAATCTTACTATACTTATTTACTATTATATAGTAAAAGATATCTTAGGGTTATAAACAATACACTTAACTAATTTTAATTATTAAAAACTTAGAACTGTGATGAATTTTCACACTTATATATATATCCTCCGTTCAGTTTATTAATGTAATTACTAAATGTCTACATAGGAATTAATAATTTTGTGCTACTCTAGTATATTTTTACAAGACTTTACATATCGTTATATTTACTCATTCAATGAATTGAATACAACATCTTTATATTGTTTTAATACAATAGATATGATTTTAGATGCGTATATACACCAGATTTAATTTTCACGGAAGTTGCTTACGTATATAGAACATGAGGTGTTTTACCTATTATATATTATATATTTGAGATGGAAATTCAAAAAGTTTGTGTAGAAGATACAAATTAAATAAACGCTACTCATCAAATTCCAGTTCTTGTTCCAGAGAGATGAACTTGTACGAAAATGTTATGACGTTTATAAACATGATTTAATTTAATGTGATACCAAGGAAGAAACAGCGGTTTGGAATTTCAATAATTAGACCCTGTGAACAACAATGAAAATAGAATAATAAAAATCATTGAAATTAGTTGGTCAGAATTATACCATTTTGTCCATCAACTGAATTTGTTCAAATATCTGTAGCAAGATTAATATAAACATATATTCCATACTATGTGGAAAAATGAGTGGTATATCATAGAATGCTTTAGGAAGAGTCATGCTCAAATATACCTGTCAATTTGTTAAGTGGATTTGTCGTTTTTAGGATGGTCGAGAGTACTTATATATATATTGTGATAAAGATAATGTTCTCAGTAGATCATCCGCATTACTGTAATGGAAATATTATCGAATATTTGATTTTGGGCATGAAAAGACCGGCGATTAGCAATGGAAAAGATCATAAAAACCATTGAAATATGGCTAGGTCGCGGTCAGGATTTAATGGTCTCATACTTTGTGCTATAGTGATCTATTGAAGTAGAGATTGAAAACCTTTTCTGGTAACGAGATAGGGTGTCGAGTTATATAGGATTGCAGATGGAGACGTTGGGGGGGGCGGCACAAGGTGTATTTGTGAGAGCGTATCTAATAAATATGAATAGGATGAGAAAGAAAGGACAGTCTTTTTTTAGCTATTAGGAATGCATAAATTACAGCTCCCTGTCGCATAAGAACTCTGGAGCATCTTAGAGCGGAATCATTTACAAGAGTTAACATTTCTCTAAAATATATCCGTTGTAAGTAAAAAATATAATAAAAAAAAATACTAGAAATAATTGAAATTCGAGATAAAAATCCATGGAGTTATACCAAGTAACTGATTGGGAAAGACTAAACATAACATGATCGAATAGATAATATTGGTTACACTAATTAAATATTTTTATTAACCTTTCTTGTTTTCGTGATCCTGCTAAGAATCATCAAGAATGTCCCAACTTAATCCAGAATACGTAAAGGTGATTTTTGTCTCCACGGTGTAAAAAAATGTCGCAAGCACTCCTTTCTTAGCACTACTAGTATGATTTGGATGTTCTCAGGTATAGTAAGTCTTGTTATTATTTTTATCTTCATCTTAATATAGTACTATTAATAATAGTTATGTATCACTCTGAAAAAAAATATGTGCTTTATAACCCCTATATATTGTTCAAGTGTTTATATAATTATCTATGTAAAAACTATACTACTACTGAATAGTATTTTATTTTTATGCCTTCTTTAATATTCGTAATTATGTATAAGTCTTCCATCATCTTTAATACAAAGTTTTATTTATTTTGTTCAATAGATACATTTTATTATTTATATAAATAATTTGATTATATTGTATAGTAAAGAAATTTTAATTTTTCATTAAATGTCTAGTATTTGATGTAGTTATTAGTTATTTTGGTGAGAATAATAAACATGGTAATTTAATTTAAAAAATAAGGAATTTTATTATTCAACAGTTAAGGATATCGTCTAGTATACTATTATATATATACTCTCCGGAGCTAGCTGTAGTTTATACCTAAGGCAATGGAGGGGCTATTATAATAAATATAACATACAGAAAAAAAAATACAAACACAACTATAACAACCTAAACTATATATAACAACTAACAATCTCTTTTATCATGATTGAGATGCCAATGGTGTAAGCATCCAGGATTAGGACATTCGTGCGCAATACACGCCTGAAGCTCGACTTTTGTACTTGTTTTCCTTTGTGCTCTCGCTTGCATTTAGTCCGCTATCTGTGTGTCTTTACGTATCAATTGGCTGTATATTTTAGTCCAAAGTGTTCTCGTTGGCGCTGCTATGACGCATGCGCGGTTTCGCTCACTGGAACATAGTCGGAGCTGAACTCTGATGACATCATCAGAGAATGTCTAGTCTATGTGCGTATGTTTACTAACTATATTAAGTGTCGCTAGGAATGTAGATTGGTGCAAAACCGTATGATGGCTATAGAATAATTGTGTGTTTCAAAAACCATAGACTGAATTGTTGAGTTTTTGTTTTATTGCGATATAAATTTTCATTTTTTATGTTTTTAATATCTAAACTTAATTTAAATACAAATAGAGAAATATTGACTTATAAGGAGCATATTGTCACGTTCTAAGCATGGTCAGTACTGTCTAATCTCTAGTATATTTAATGATGATTTCTCTTTTTAACAGAAGAATACAAAGAAAAACGTGGTGGTGAATGATATGACGTCTTCTAGATGATCGCCTGAAATTGTATTTTAAGAAGTATCAAGAAGATGTTCCATCAGGATTGAAGCTCCTAACTGCTGATGTGTATGATTCCTACAATGACATTTAATGAATCTATTTCTTTTATTTACCAATATCTTTCTGTTTGTCACCATATTTTTTTTTATCTTGAAGGTATTTCTAACTTAATGTATTCTACTTTTTTATTTTTATCATCACGTTTTCTATTCCAATATAATGCTAATTCGATAAGATAATAGAGAGAGTTATTCCGCTCGAAAGTATAGTGTATATGAAACATCTTTGAATATAAGGAAAGGAATTGTCTTATCTATTGGTGTATATTTCACCTCATACATACGAAATATTGCTGGTTTAATAATCTTCAATGATCGTGGCTCGCAAAGTATTTTCCATCGCTTTCTCCTCATTTGGACCTTAATTACAAAGATCTATAAACTTCAAGATTAGGTATTTTGGTATTTCGAGCTCACTGTCAACTCTCTCCGAAACTGAGAGTCGAGTATGAGGCGTTTAGTGTCTAGGACGATCATTAAGTGCACGTAATAGCGTTCAGTTACGATAACACATCGTTTCGAAGCTCACGCCACAAGTCGAGTAATATTCGGATCACAACAACGTGTACGAGGATGGAACGCTATACCATACCGTGAGTGTTAAGATATATTCTCCTACATATATCAGATTACTATTTAATACATCGAGTCATTTATTGGACAAGTACGGCTAATGAATTAAGTATATATATACTATGAGGATTGTAACTGCATATTTAGGTATTATGGTTATTAAAGCTATTATAGCATGCCTGTGTATAAAAGTTGATAAAATATATGAAAAAAAAAAAGATAATACAAGATGTATATATATCATAAATAATATATATATATAAATGTGTATAGGAAATATACTGGCTAGCAGTATATTAAATAGCCTATATATCAGTATGACAGGTTTAAATAATTATGCTACTTTTGACTGAGTTGATATAATTATTATGGCTTATAATATTTAATGTAACGTATAGGTCTTAAAAATGTTCAGGATATTTAGTCTCTAGAACATAAAGATGAAAGCTGCATGTGGTTTATAAACCAAAAGAAAATGAAAATAGCATATGGCTTGGAATATGGGTAGATATGATAACTCAATAATAATGACGTCATAATACTCATTATATTATTTAAACTAAACCTCAGATTACTTGAATATAAATAATATCAAAATAACATATAAGGTTAGTGTGAATTACCTGACAATATAATGAGGGTCCAAAATTTTTTAGTAGATCATATAGTTTAACATAGTTTTGAGTACAATATATAATGTTAGCTTTACACTAAATACGCTAGGAATATATATGAATAGGTTAGACAAAATATATGTAGGAACATGATGATCTCTCGATCAATTAATAATTTTTATGTCGGATGGGACGGTAGTCTGAGAATAATTATATTAATATTCTAATAAGTCACTACTGTCCTTCGCTCACATAGTAAATATGCGTTCATAGAAAACATTTAATTTTAGAATATATAGTCTTATAAGAAATACCTATTAAGTAGAAAATACGCTACAATGGGTATTTGTATGAAGA
Organism: Trachelipus rathkii; assembly: GCA_015478945.1. Classification (NCBI taxonomy): domain Eukaryota; kingdom Metazoa; phylum Arthropoda; class Malacostraca; order Isopoda; family Trachelipodidae; genus Trachelipus; species Trachelipus rathkii. The sequence goes on along the minus strand of JABUQX010046120.1, from coordinate 54,034 downwards.
AATATTCTTTAGTAATTGTAACTGGGGATGCACGAAATAGCCTGAGAATGCTTTTAGAGAGCAAGAAGATGAACAATAGAATTTTGAGCGAGAGGAGTACAGTCTGCTTCGCAGAGTATAGACTCTCTGACGTATGTTAACTTAACACCTGCTTAATAATTTAGGTGCTCTATCTATAAGTTTGTGATGAAGTCATGGCGTAATCCAAACGACAGACGTAGTCAGGAGCTATAAAGAGCAAAATTTGTGACACATTTCATCTACGAAATTGCAATGGACAACTCGTACTGAGACTGCTGAATTTTTCCATGCAAAGAACATGTGTATAAATATGGACGTTCTTGGCAAATTGGAGATGTTCTGAACATGGTACAACTACCATGCATATTATACACATAGTACTTACTCGTGTTGGCTATTTTTTTCCGTGGAGTTTCTGGTTCTATACTTAGGTTACGACTCATGTGGACAGATTATCAGGTAGAGAATTTAAGAAATGAAACAGTGTGATGAAATGCGGCTGATATATTATCGTTAGGTAAATCTTCAGCTTAGGGATTGGAAATGCTGAAGAATGGCTGTTCTCAAGATACTGCGTCCATAGATATATCGATAAATTCATTAAAATTATTTATTCAGTTTTTTACAATATATAAAAAACATTCAGAAAGATGAAATATTAAGTAGCTGTATCATAAATGGAGGTAGATAGTATTTGAACCCTACTCAAAATTTGTGTTCAGGTATATAAATTTAAATATGCTATATAATGAGGTACCTATACGGTTGAGACTATAGTGAGTTTAATTTACTAGTATAACTACCTGTAAAAACGAGTGAGTACATATAAAGAATCATTCACTTGAAGCTTCAGATAAATTCATAATATATAACTTTAAAGTGAGATACTCTCTAATCATGCCCTGTGCATTGAAAAAGCTACCTAAATGTATGGGCTTGTGAAGGTGATTTAGCTTAAAGGGTTATATCTATACTCACTGATAACTAGATTTTCTATACTCTAGCACCATATGATAATGGCTATTATGATTATATGTAGAGATTCGGTAATACAACTAGCGTGAACTAAATTTTATTGTGACACACCTGAGCTCATTTCGTACAAGAATTACATGATGAAGCGAGACAATATTACTCGCAAATTTCGAATTATCATAGCTCATCATATTTCGAGAAATAGATCACGCAAGAGTCATTGGAACATTTCAAATGATGAGTGCAATATATTATATATATTATAGTGTGAATGTCTCGCATATAAGTCATATTTTTCTAACGTCACATAGAGTTTTTTGAGATATACATATAAACATTTCATTATCGTATTAATGGATGTTTACATTCTTTAGAACATGGTCAGGCTAAAGTGTGATTTGTTTTTAATTTGCTCGAGGCAATGTAGGCAACAATAGTCTTCTCTCTCTATTTTGAGTCGCTAATCTTAATGATGTCTTTTAAAATCATTATGATGGCACGTTAAATTTGAAGTATTTGTCTCTTGTGACTTTTTCACTATACAGATCCGTGATGTTGAGATTATATTATATTGTAAAATACGCTGCGCGCCTAATTTTGTTGCCTTATTTTTTGTCAACTATTGTCTTTTGGAGGATCTTTATTATTTCACTCTTGATAGTACATTCCGATGGATAGCCTTTTAAGAACTTATTTCGAGGAGAAGCAATCATGGTTAAATTCTCAAAGCAAATAAATTCTAATAAATCTTCTATCACAGGCAAAGGATTTAACTCATTCAACAATTTGCCAAATGTGCGCTCGACAGAGTTAAGTTTTAACTTTTAGGAAGAGATTTTCCACACACATTTTAGACCTAGTTGACCGAGTCTTATCACTTCGTGTGTAAGTTTCTTAATTTGGGAGTTCTTTCTGCTGACCATTGGATTATCTTGATTGTACTTTCAAGGTCTTCTGATCTGCTATCATTAAGACCTTCTGCAATGTCTTATCATGTAGACATACTTTCTACGCTAGAATATACCCTCAGTGTTCTGAATCTTGCGACTTGGATTCAGTGTATATACTGTGATAATGCGACCTTTGTTTCTATCTGCACCCGTCGCATATATATAGTCTTATGTATTTTAACGGCATCAGTTACTAGTTCGACTATTTTGTCTATGACATAATTTTTTCGATAGGCTCAACTATTCCAAGATGTGGTGTGTGTAATAGTGCAGGATCGGCAATTTTTGCTTGTGTGAATCCATAGAGCTATGTCCTCCAGTCGTCCGAGTATACAGAATATATAGAATAACTTCTTATAGCTCTAGTATTGCGAATGAAGCGATACAAGAGTTATTCAATAGGCTTTTTGAGAGACTTTAGAATACCTTCTTGTCATTGAGGCCTGTGTATATGTGGAATCAGGATGAAGACTGTGTCACAATATAGGGTATTTATAGCATAGCTCTGCTGTTATTGTGCACCTTTGGAATATAATAACTTATTTCTCGTGTTTCTCTGGATCATATTCTACAGTAGAGATAAATAGAGTGTCGCACGAGTACGAACTTCTGAGACCGTAGATGTGTATTGTTCACTCTATATACTCATACATATAGGCAGTCGAGTGTGCCATGATATTTATCATAATGATTCGCTTATATTAATACTAGGCTCAGACAGTTCTTTTTATTTATCGTAATGTATGACATAGAGTCTTTATTTGGCACCGCTAGCTGTCGTTTTTGGCATAGCGTTTCTTATAGAAATTCTTTTTCAGTATACCTCTTCTTTTTCGTTTACGATTTAACAGCTATATCCGAGCGATGCTATACCCATGGGGTAATACTAATCTACCACATAAATCTCAGAGAGTATTAACTGATTCATAGGTATACACTTGGTCAACTCGCGGAAGTTTTATACGTAATTAGTGGGACTCTGAAATTATCACTCTTAGTGCATAAGTATCCTATGATTTTGAGATTTGCGGACTAACCTATGCATAGTGAGTAAAGTGCTACTTTCCACTGTGCCGCAGATGCCTTCCACCTTGTTGTTGAGACCCACCCTTCCAAGTTATTATGCTTATTTATGCTATCATCTCTCTCACTCTGCATCCTCCAGTCCTTATAATGACTACTTACTTTCTATAGAAAAGACTACACAGGGAGACGATACCAATTAGAAAGACTCTATTTTTTATGTTATCTACTTTCAGATGTTGCACTGTATAAAGATAAGTGAGAATTACTATAACGAAGATTGTGCACTCCACTGATAGTATCAAATATACTGAGCTAGAGATAAGTATATAGGATGTTTAACAACATACCTATATAACTAAACTATAATAATTATCGGCTGTTGAAAAAGGCTACAAGATTATATATATACCAAGATACTATTGAAATCTAGGAATTTCACACTATGGTCGGTTCTTGTTCTCAAAACTATACATACGGTGAAAGCCTTATCCTTAGAAAATGGAAAACTGAGTGACTTACAGGTTCCCTTAGCAGGTATCTATGGTCTCACAGATCTAGACTTGAGTGACATATTATTCAATACGAGCATTTTAGTGAGAAGAATTTAGAAGGCTAGTTTTAAAATATCACTCTAAATAAAGGCCTAATATTACAATGACATTTAGCATTGGATCCAGATTATTATGCCTAGTTATTCTTACGATGTTTCTATTTGGGAAAATGTATATAGCGGATACTGATATAATATATATATATACGCACTACTCTATCATAGTAAGATCACATATCGTTAATTAATCACAGTGAACGCATGAAAGTATGGGCATTGGCTATATACAATGACTGAATTGGAAATAGAAATGTATAGTGGATCTGACAATAAAACATATAGTTTTACTAAAGAAAATATATCACCGCTTAAGGATATATAATGTCATATGACACTTTTGAAATGCTACATATACTTAAGCATATCGACTTGCGTTTCACTACGCCATGCTTATATATATATATATATTGATGTACCGAGTCCGGGACTCTGGGACTCAGTCAGTTTTGCTGACTCAGACGGACAAATTTATCAGAGTCCAAGGCAGAGCATGGCAATAAGTAGCAGGTGCCTGAAATTGTTTACATTTTTTTTCTTGAATTTTTTTTGCTGATTATGTCTTGCATACTTTTATAAATTTAATATACATAGAACGGACGAGGGCATTGACATGTGCCCTTAACTTGACTGGTGCAACAATCCTATTCTACTGCACATACAGGTGTATATTATGAAAGGACGTCAAATATATTAACTTTTATAAGAAAATTAAAATTTAAAGATTCAGAAAAGGTTAAAGCAAGAATATTTTATAAATTAAAAATAAAATTCTTAGACATATTTACTATAATATTTCTGATTAATTAGCAAAAATAAAGCAACCAATAAAATTATATGTTTAATAGTAAGTCTTGTCGAACAATTATTTCATTTGATAGGAGTTTCCTTGAGAAGATGAATCACTGCAACAAAGGACAATGAAGTCTAAGTCTAGCTAGTATAATTTGTTCTCGTCTGCCATGTTCATATTTGTTAGACCAGTTTTGAATCTGGGACTAAGGATGAACAAATGACAAAACACCTTTTCGCTGATTCGAATTATTTTACCACAAGTTAGAATTACTTATTATTAATATTTTAAATTCAGCGTTTGGACACTTTAAAGCAACAATTGGGCATAACAGAAGAATGAATCCTCTGTCCTTTGATGGAATATCTACTTCATTATGCAGTCCTATTTCCACGAGTCCTGGAATCCAATTCAAATTCATTTGACTGACACTCAATTTTGTCATTAATACACGATTTTTTATATAAAAAATTGGATAAACCTTTATTTTGTGACTGATAAAGGTAGAATAATTGTAAGAATAGTAACCTTAGTGGGAAACCTTGATTTTAGCTAATATATGAGAGAACTGTGTATTGTATATAATTATGCCGTACATACAATGTATTGGATGATAATTATGCCGTAAATACAATACTATAAGATGAGTTTTATTTGAAATGAAAACTAATTATATTTTAAAGCACAATCCATGCTTGAATCTATCCTTTTGTAACAGTCTGTCACACAGACATTGCAGGTAAGAGTTTGAAGAGAAATAATATATATATATATTTGATATAATATTTATTTGATACATATAAACGTTTTTTATGTAATCAGATGGTATACATTAAAGTGTAATTAATTGATAAGAAAAAATACTCACTATAATATTATGTCTTATTACCTTTAACCTATACTTTTTTATTTTGAATATTTATTATAATAGTTATAAAATAAAAATTTATCATTCTAATAATAATTAATTAATTATAATAAAATTAAATAAAATAATAAATAATAATTTAATATATATAATATACCGTATACATATAAATTAAATTAAATAAATAAAATAATTTAAATAATTATAATAAATTAATAATATTTGTACTGATAACAAATAGATAATAATTAATAAAATATATAGAAAAGTAAAATGTTTCTTATGTGTAATAGGTTCGTCAGGTGTTGGTATAACTGCAAAAAAGGACTTTATGTTCTGATCTCGAGTCATAATAATTATAAAATTTACCAGCTGGAAACCTAAATCCTATATCAATCATTATTATTTAAAACCAATGGAAATGTAATCACCCAATAACTTTGTCTATCTTACTCTGCTTGGAGTAGGAGAAACAGATGAACAAATCATGCAGACTTTAAAAGGTAATTAACGGAAGTATTTAGTTTTTAAGAGTGTCATTATGCTACTGAATCTATATGTGTATTATTTTTTCTTGGACGTGCCTCTAAACTGTAATCAGAGTATACATTACCTAAGCTGTAATTAATTATAAGTTAAAGGGTAACAGCAATTATATGAGACAAATTAAGTGCTCAGAGAATTTTCTCATTCTACCAATATAAGTCATTGGACATAAAAATAAAATCATAGATATTTATATACTATAAAATACATCCATAGATTTTCTTTATCTATCACCTTACTTTTTAACCCAAACTAACTCTCTCTATCTCTCTTCAGTCATATGATTCACTAATTTTGATCTATTATCCTCTAGTCCGATCGATGCCAGCGATTGACCGGGTGAAAGATGTAGACTAGCATGCTTAGTGGGCAACGTAGCAGTATGTTATATATATATATACTAAAAAAATTATTTTAGAAGATTATATTTTGACATTCTTCGCTCCTCGCAGTACATATTTGGGCACGTACATTTTCTTTTATATAAATTGTTAATCATGTTATAAGCTTCGTCTTCTAACAAGTTGATTTTTCTGCATTGGAAAGCTCCAACAGTTGATCTTGTTCCCTGGTATTGTTACTCATCTAGGATTGTGCATTGAATTTTGAGAGGAAGTTAAAAAGAAATCTATTCTTGATCAAGTTATTGATTTCTAAAGATACAATAGAATCTTTCATCTGATCTACAATTCTTTTTTCCCAATATTTTAAGAGTATTATGAGATTCTTAACTCTTAATATATTTAATACACATTTGTAGTTAAAATTTTAATTGAAATATATATAGTAAAAAATTTTTTTTTTTGTGAAGCAGTGTAATTTGAATTCCTTCCCATACATGGTCACATAAGGTGGATCGTTCTTAGATCATCTTGTAAAGACGACATAATTTTTTTTTTTTTGAACTACATATCTTTGGTCATTTCACTATTGAACATATATATTTCTGAATTTGTTTAAGCAGAAACGGAACCTGAAGACTTGTATCAACTGAATCGAACAAGAAAATATTTTATCAGTGGAGGTCATTCCATAAAAGAAAAGATCATATTCGTATATTAAATTGTTTTTCAAAAAAGGACTTGTGGAAATCTACATACAATCCACATGAGGAAAATCTACATTCAATCCACACTTGAGGAGATTTACACTGTATTTCAACGGTTTTCGATGTAGTTTGTATGACAGATCGAGTTTGCGCGAATATGTTAGTTGCAGTATGAGTAAGTATCTTGATGGAGATTGTGTTCACGTGATTTTGCAAATTGTGAGAGTTGAATTATGAGTGTTGAGGAAAGATTTACGCTGTGGGATTTCAAGGTTTTCGATGTAGTAATTGAGTGGAATATTTACACTGTATTTCAACGGTTTTCGATGTAGTTTGATATGATGATGATGTTGAGATTGATTAATTGATTGATTTATTTTTTTGAGAAATTTATATTACATATTATCTATAAGAGCTTATCTATTAGTTATTATTATTATTATTATTATAAGAAGATGTAAAGAAAAAAACATTCAATACGGTACAATAATTTATAGTTTGATTAAAATAAAATTTTTAATAATTTTGACTTAAACCTCGATTTGGACTTGTAATCGGATTTGGCATAATATCTGGACTCGGACGAGGACTTGGCGCTTAAAACGGGATTTGGTACATTTTTCTGCACTGCTTTATCGCATTAATTAAACGGGATTTGTTGTAGTCAAACAGTTTTTCATGTTGAACTCTTGATCACACTGAGGGTCTGGTATAAAGTGAAATCTGCTCATGGTGAGATGGATAGAGAATATTTGTAGTGATTTTTTTGTTGTAAAAGAATTCGATCCATATATTTCTTATGCCATATTATGATATATTGAAGACTGTTGTGAGGTAGTGAATAAGAAAGATTTTGCGAGTGTAGAATTTAAAGATTGAGTAGGTAAAGAAGGAAAATAGTTTTCTGGCCTTAACGAATAGACGTAAAGAACGAAACATACATTTTGTCCTTATTGGGGATGAATTAATGAATGCAGGAGTGGTAAGTATTGACGTGGAGGGGGCAGACGTAAGTATGTATGGGCACTTATTTATTGTGAGTTGAGATGGTGATTGAGAAGTATATTATATGTATTTATTTATTATAGTTAGTATGAAATTTAATTTGCTAAAATTGATTAGTTTTGTATAGTTTAGTTAATTATTGAATTAGAATATATTATTTAGTTGGTGTATTTGTAATTATTACTTGTAGGGTTCTATTGTAATAGAAGTGATAATATATATCTTAATGAGTATACTAGGAAGAGTGTATATTAACTGAGGAGTAGGAGGGAGGGCGGTATAATTTAAGTTTATATAGGTATTGTTAGTGTAATAAATTAGGGTATAAGTAGATAGAAGTAGTAGATTAATCATATAAGAATGTATATTAATTGTATTTTAGAGGGGCGGGGAGTGGAGTGAATTTGATCAACTTATAATTTATTGGTGGTTAGCTTAGGATTATGAGGATTATTAGTGAGTATAGGGAGTGAGAAAAATATATATATATCACTCAATGATGATAAGTATATGGTTACTATTTGATTAGGTGTAAGGTGTAGCGACAGGCTGGGTGAAGAGAAATTAAATAGATAATAGTGTGATGAAGAATAAAGAAGAGTGTATACATATGAGTATAGCGTGAATAGCAGTGGTTCAAGCAGTACTATGGTTTTATAAACAAAGCTTCGTGTAATTGAGATGAAGAGAACAGCCTAAGAGTGGGTGAATGAGAGTAGCACGCCCAATGTCCTTTTGATTCAATATAAGTCGAAAAGTGATATTATCACAATGGGGATAGGCTGTCTTATCTCGTATGTCTCTTATCACCTCTACTCTAGATATTAAGTCTTTATATATAGGACTTTCCTTGTTTTCCATATACTTCTATCCATTTATCTGTTGTCTGTCTATATATCTGCTAAATTCGTTTCTTGTATTTTATTTCTATCATTGTTCTGTCTTTTTTTTCTATCGTTTTTCGGGGCTCTTTCGCATACTAGCCTGTTTTGAATGTTTATGTTGTGTTGGTGTAGTCTCTTTAGTTTACGTCTACTGCGCGGTGGTGTATTTGAGAAGTTGGGTAGTATCGGAGAAGTGTGTAAAATTGATTGTTTATATTTACGGTGCAGGAGCGCTTAGGTAATTATTGTTCTAGTTTAATTGAATAAAGATGTATTCATTAACATTTTTTCCTTCATCTCAATTTGTGATTATTTAATTATGTTGATGCTTGCAGACTTGATGTATATTATGTAAGTTAATGTGATCATATTATGTAGTAGAGAGTTAAGTTATTGGATTAGTGTGGATATTACTACTAAATCGACTATACATGGGTTTTACTGTAGACTAGCGACTACTAGTAACTGTGGTGAATACTACTAAGGACTAAACTAAATAATAGAATAAGAGATCTAATATATTGAATGTAAAATGTGTATGTGTGAGAGAATAATAATAGATGATTAATATATAAAGAATAGATGAATTTAGTACATTAATAATAAAGATAGTAATAAATAAATAAAATATAATAATACTGTTTGTTGAGAAGAGAAGATTAAAAGTATTTAGTAACGAACAAGTGGTGAGTTAGTTTGATGGTATTATTATTACAATTGCATCATATTAACATAGTATTCATGTATTGATTTTTATTGATCATTGATTGATGAGTATTGGAAGACGTGTATTATTGATTAAATCATGTATTATTAGAGTATAATATTCATTATTATATGTATAATATTATTATTATGGTTGTAATTATATATTAGATGTTAGAATACTCTATTAATTATATATCTGGTGAATACTATTATTTATTTTTTATTATGTGAGTATTGCAACAACAGTACTAAGATGTTAATCAAAAAGGAGGAAGTAAGTGAATGTATTATCACTGTTGAATATTGATTAATATATTATCTAATGTGGTAGGAAAACAGAAGTCATTTATAATTATTTAGTAATTATATAAGAGAGATTTTGGAGTGAGGATAGAAACGGGATTCTGTGAAGAAAGTTGAGACGGAGAACGTTAATGGTGTGTGTGAAGTATATATAAAATTTTGGGTTCAGCGTTCGCTGTTCTCTGAATCCAGGTGGTGAATAAATAATTTTTCTTCCTTTTGGACATTTACCTGAAATAATATTCTGCTCACGAAACACGCACGCCGCACAGGCAAGATAGGACAAGAGGCAGCAAGCGTAAACGAATGTTCGTGATTGATTGAAAAGTATAGTAGTATTAGGGGGAGAGTATTTTAGTTTAGGTATATATTATTTATAGTGAGATATATATATATATTTATGGGATATATATATTATAATAGGGATATATGATGTAGAGAGTATACTATAGTGATATATGAGGTAGGGGTGAGAATGGTAGTGGATAGGTAGAGAGTAAAATATATTGCTACAGGTAATAGGAGTGAGGATTGTGACTCGCAAAAATAACGCACCATTGAGGATAAATGTTACTCGCAGGAAACGGGAAGGCCCCTAACGACCCATGAAGACTCGCAACTAGCGACAGGAGGGAACCAACACAGACGACAGCAAATCAGTGGGTAACTATGGTAACCACCGGGGGAAGGATGCAATCCGCAGATTCAGTGCTCCAGTATTGAGGGCCGGGTTACCAATAGTGTTATAAAGAGTGTTGTGATGGAATAATGAAAATAAAGGAAAACCAACCGTGAGAGGTGAGAAAGCTCCGCTGAGGGTGAGCAGTGCGGGGAGTAGGTTATGGTATCGGTGGGGATTAATCCGGAAAGCGCCAGGATATCCGGTCAGGTCAAGAACAGTCGGACTTCCGTGATAACACACATGTAGAGGTGAATCAACTGTCAAAAGGAGATCGAGAGGTGCCTATGATAACAAAACTCAGCCGAAGGACCACGGTACCGGGGCACATTGGGGGGTCGACGGTTCGTGGAGTGAGTTAAGACTGGCATCTACATGATCGGATTGCACTGGTGGTCACTAACGGGGACTTTATTATGAGAAAACCCTCTGTTGACAGACAGGAGTGGTGAGAGTTACGTCGGCGAGGACAAGGTAAGCCAGGTCCACGACACCCGTAAGACACCCGGGGAAGACCGATTTATACGTTTGCGAGTGCATTACGAGAGCGCCACACAACGGCCACGACATCTGCAGTTGGAATGATAGCTGGCGTGAGGTAACTATCGGCGTGGACGTTGCTTACCTTTGATGGGTTGAATGCACAAATGGACAGAAAAGGGGGAATGTGGGGTCGACACCATCGTGCGGAACATATATAATGAATCGGGCGGCCAACGGAGACTCCTAGCCATATAAGGGACGGTACCGCAACACCACGGTACATCGATAGGGTAAGACGACTGTTGGCAGTTTGTTGAGCCCGGGAACCACATCCATTGGACGGTCGACGATTGGCAGAAGATGCTCTTTATACGGACGGAAGTACGGTAAAGTGCCTTCTTCAGACCTTTAGGGACGGAGACCGGCGGGTAGATTATACCCGACGCACCGACCAGAAGGAGGTTGATCGCGAGGCAATTGCGAGGAGTGGTGGATCGACACAAGGTTTGGGGCAAGGACGATCAAGGTATGGGATGGTGGTTAGGTGTCGGTTTGAAATGGGTGGAGAGAAGGGGCACGTCTTTAGTTTGGGGCCGGTAAACCGGAGTTGCACATCTTCGATAGAGGACTCTATAAGCGAGCCTTGGGTAAGTGTTTATTTACTCTCAAGACATCCTCCGAATCATAAAGTGTCGTAAGCTAGTTGCTTCCGTTGCCTATGCATCGGTGAACGACATCGTTCATTCTAATGCGAGTGGCAATAGTTGAGGAGCCGCAGACAAACGAAGGCTCCAAATGTGTGTGATTTAGTACTACCTTAGTGTTAGAGCGGTTCAGATTACTGCGAGTAATTGGAGGTGCCACTAGCATGATAAGTGGCCGGATCGCTCAGAGGGCGATACATTGAGTTACAGTTGTGTGTTGATATGATCTGAAAACGTTCGGGGATCCGAGGCAGCGGTGCGATCCACCAATCTTCCAGCGGAACCCATCCCCGTGTCATTAATGGCGACCTTCATTGGCAACGACGTCATTGGATTCTTTTTAAATCAACTGTCTCAGGTTTGACATTCGTTATCTAGTCGTGTTATGGCGAAGCATCAGTGGGCAGACGGGTCAGGGGCAGGTGAGACTCTCTGATGATGCCGAGATATGGGGGGTGGCATATCAGGCGCTATTAAGAGGAAACAGGAGATCAACGACCCCCGAAAGGTTCGTGTCCGCAACGTACGAACATTTTGTTTGCAGCAGCCGACCTTCGGAACCTACTGTGAGACTCTTTGGCGTGCGACGCTCTTGCCTCCCCTCCTTCTGTATTTCATAACCTAACGGTCTGGGGAGGAATCCCACCATGGTCTAGTTGTATTTGTGCAGAATGAAAAGTGTCCTTCTCGCGGTGTCTTTGGGCCCAAACCTTAGTTGCTTTTTCTACCCTTCCTTCGCGCGACGTAGTCGTGTGGTGGTGCGTTAAGGTTATCTGACAAGTAGTATACCTATACGACTAGGCGCTAGGCGTAAGGTATATGGGGGGTATGACGCCGTACTTTAGCCTAGTAGTTTATGACAGCGTCGGTGTTATATGTATGATGAGGTACGCGCGGGGGGAGTAGGATGTTATATACGAAGGTTACTAGCTCAGTGAGTATGTAGGTGTGAGCGCTAATGATTAACTATATTATTGGTTATCCGGCGGGTAGAGGCTGGCTAGTGGGGGGGGTAATATAGATATTAGACACTATTAAGACGTATTATAGCTGACGGTCGATAGTGTTTGAGCTTTTATTATATTACTTTATTGATGTATTATCTATTATTAAATTATTAAGTGTATTAATTACATGTGAGTGTGATTATTAGTTATTATTGATTATTTATTATTATTATACATTATTTATTATTCATGATTATGGAAATTGAATATTCTTATGATTATTAATGCATCAGAATGGTTCTAAATATTTATGTGGATTAACTATTATTTTTCAGAGATTTATTCTTTTCATTTTTTTTTAATAGTTTTATTATTTCTCTTACCGGTGTCGTAAATAATGAATAATCTATCACTTGTCAGTGGTTTATTAATTATTATATTATTATTATTATTATCTATTATTATTATTATTATTATGGTATTATTTATTAGGTTATTTATTTATTATTTATTATACATTATTATTTAGTATCTATTATTATTATTATTATTATTATTATTAATATTGATTATTATTATGATGATTATTATTGATTATTAATTATATATTATTATTATTATTATTAGTTATTATTATTATACTTATCATCATTTTATTAATTAGTATATTGATTGATTAGGTTGATATGTATTATTATGTATGTTATTATTTTATTATTATTATTATTATTATTATTAATTATTATTATTATTATTCATATTATTTGACTCTTTGCAATTATCACTATAGTCTCTTATTATGTCATATCGTAAGGAATTAAACTAGTTTGTTCTTTAATTGTTCAATCATAATTCTCTTTTAAATTAATAATGTTTATTCTCATAAAGTATGTTCCGTTCATGTAATTGGGAATATTATTAACAATTATTATTTTATGTTAATTCTTATTTTTAATAATATAATAGTAATAATAAAAGCTCGTACGGAGTTAGACTATTCCATTAATAAACATATAATTAATAAACACAATAATATTAATAGTTTTTGAATAAATAATATAATAGTTAATAATATAATAATAATAATAATAATAATAATAATAATAATAATAAATAATAATAATAATAATAATAATAATAATAAAAATAAAAATAATAATAAAAAATAAGTAATAATAGATAATAATAATAATAAACACATAAATAATTATTAGTTATTATCAAGATTATATTAACGTATTATTATTATGTATTATTATTATTATTATTGGATTATTAATTATTTATTATTATTAATTATTAATTATTATTATTGATTGATTATTTATTATTATTATTAATTATTATTATTATTATTTTTTATTTTTTTATTATTTTTATTATTTTTATTATTATTATTATTATTATTATTATTATTATTATTATTATTATTATTATTATTTTTATTATTATTATTATTATTATTATTATTATTATAGTAAATTTCC
>JABUQX010046120.1:32500-35000 GCA_015478945.1 Trachelipus rathkii | reverse complement strand
GTGTCCCGCGGATTGCACAGAATACTTTTCCTTCAACTAAAATATGCCTTGGTTTAGCTCTGCTTTGTTCTCGTGCTATTCCTCACAGGGAAAATGTTTTCAGAAATTATAGTCATCTTCAAACTTTAGAAACTCGGGATTTTCACATTTTATACGGGAATCTCACAAATCTATTCTTCGAGATACTAAAAACTGTTTTTCCGTAGAGAATGTAACAATCTTTCTGGTTCCTCTACATTGACTCTTTCTGGCATCTTGCAAGAAATGTACATTCTAACTGCTTCTTTCTTTCTGTTCCCCTCTTGTTTCTTTCGACGGCAGTACTTCGGTCTTATCTTCTGCTAAAACTGAACACTTCCCTTAAAACTTCGCCTCTAATTCCACTCTCTAGAACAGAGTTCTGACTAGTGATGGGACGATTATGAAATTTTTGCCGATGACGATGACGATGACGATTAGAGCAAATTTTACCGATGACGATGACGATGACGATGACGATGACGATTTAAATTGAAAAAAACTATTTAAAAGATTATTAGGCCCCCACCATTCTCTCTATCTCTCTATCTCTCTCATCTATATATATAATTATTGATATATATATATAAATATGTATATTTATTAGATATAAATATATTTAATATATATATATATATAAATACATAAATATACATATATATATATATATATATATAAGGCTGTAGACAGAAGGGTCAGGGGGGTTCAACATCCCGAATTATTTTAAGCCGATCAAAATTTTTGATATCCTTAAGTCCTCAATAAATATAATAATGATAAAATAATCATAATAATAAATTAATAATAATAATATAATAATAATAATATATAATATATAATAATATAATATAATAATAACATAACAATAATAAACAATAACAATAACAATAACAATAACAATAACAATAACAATAACAATAACAATAATAATAACAATAACAATAATAATAACAATAATAATAAAATAGTTAATCAATGAAAATGAAATGTAATTTATTAATGGAATGAGGAGAACATGTTGTGGTCCGTAACGATTTTCTGAGGTCAGAGTGGCTGTTTCCTCAATACAGTAATAATATTTAGAACAGGACTTAAATGTAAGGTTTCCAAAGTTTGAGATGATAGCAAATTGGCTACCTCAATAAGGATATAATGATGGATGATAAAGATTTTAAAAGATAAGGAGGAGCTGTAATCCGGTTGATGGATGAGCAGGTTTATTCCTTCTTCCAGCTAAATTATTTCTTTCCTCCATTATTCCTTCTAATTGAGAGTTTCTTTCCTCATAACTCCATTGTTCGCATCGTGCTTATTCTCTGGCCTTTCAGGCTAGAGACAGTGCCCTATCGGGTTTGTGGAAAAATTCTCGCTCTCCTATCACTCGCTAATTTTATTCAGCAGAAATCGTTGCAGGATATCTTCGACGAGCAAAGCTGGGTTTCATCAAACGAAAGTGCGCTAACCCTTGGTTCTCCTACTGACAAATCTTTCATCTCTAGCCAACTTCTGTAAATCTCCTTTCCTCTTATTCTTCGATCTGATCATTTGTGTTGCTAATTCTCCAACTGAAAAGGCTAATCTCCTTCGGCCCCTCGCTCAACTATATCTCTATGTCAATAATAGCACTTTCCCTCCCTCAGTGTTGGAAGCTCTCACATGTCCAACCTATTCCGAAAAAAAGGAAGCCGCTCTCATCCTTGCTAAACTACGCCCTGTAAGCTCTTCATTTGTAATTCTATCTAAAGATCTTGAAACCCTTCTCAACTCACTTCTTAGTCATCTGGAAACTCACTCCGATCGACAGTAGGCTCTCGTTGCACGAAGTCTAATGGCGATATTCTTATTTAACCGATTTATGATTTTTCGTTCTTAGGAACTACTACGGGGAGCCTTGGGTGGTGGCGCTTGACATATCCAAAGCATTTGACGAGGGTAATGGCACGCGTCACTGCTCTCCATGCTCCCTCACTTTGGGTTCCCTCCTTCTCTTTGCTTACTTATATCTAGCTTTTCTCTCAAATCGCTCAATATTGGCTTTTGTTGATGGGGCGATTTCTTTTTTCTGTCATAGTGGTGTTCCTCAGGGTTCTGTCTTATCTCCTACTTTTAATTAACTTTTCATTAATGATCTTTCACCTGCACCTCTAACTCTATTCACTCGTATTCCGTATGACTCGACCCTTCATTCTTTACTCATATCAATTCTACTCCCTCATTTTACTTCTAGAATTGCTCTCGTTTAATCTTTCCGATTTTAATTCTCGATGATGGATAGAATAACTTTGTGAAATTCAATTCTTTAAAAAACCCAACTTCTACAAAATCTCCTCTCCAAAATACCTTCTAACTTTCCTGTCTCTTTCGACGGTTTTCTGACGTCTCTCCTGTTGACAATACTAAACATCCTTGCCTTAACATGAACAAAAAAAATGTCTGGAAACCTTACTTCACACGGTTGCTAGGGCGGCCTCATAGAACTGGA
>JABUQX010046120.1:17500-25000 GCA_015478945.1 Trachelipus rathkii | reverse complement strand
TAGTTTATCATATTGCTTTCCATTTGCCTTATAGTTTTATATTATTTGCTTAAAGCATAGGTTGTATTAAATTTAAGTTAATATTTATATATTAATGGATAACGTCATGATTTTTTTTTGTCAGCACTTCATTTTTATCTTAAACTTTAACGTTAAAACAACAGGTTTTATTCGGTTTGTGATTTTTTTTCGTTATTTTTATTAGAAGTTTAAGGCCTAAATTTCTTGTGCCATTTTTTCTTTTCTCTATGAAGAAGCTGAAACTTTCTTTTTTTTTTTCTTTTTTTTTTTTTTGTGTATAGTTGGCCTTGCACCAGAATTTTTAACATCGCACTTATGTTTCAGAGTGCACCGCGCTCCCACCGCACCTCTATATATTTTTAAAACCGCACCGCACCGAAAGTTTTCGCATCTCACCTCTGTCTTTCCGTACGCACCGCGCTCCCACTGCACCTCTCTATATTTAAAACCTCACCGCACGGCACCGATACACTGAAAATGAGCGCATCACGCACTCCACTGCACCGCACCGCACCGCACCCAGCGCGTCGGTCAACCCTATCTTAAAGATCTAAAAGAATCTTTCTCTCATGACCATAACCTCGACATTATAATTTTTGGGCATGGCACTGACTCTCGCTACTTTTTCCATACGTACTACAATGTCGAGGGTTTAAGAAGTTGGCACTACATCACTTTATAGGACTCTCTCCTAGCATCATCCATGCACACCTGGCTCAATCGGTAGAGCGACAGACTCGCATAGCAAGGGTCCGGATTCGATCCCTAGTCCGGATCCTATTTAGAAATTACCTACAGAAGTTCCCTTCCTTGAATAGGGCTATGCCCGTGAGGGGTGCGGGGTTAGTGTTGACTCAAAGTGTTCAGTTGTATTTCATCCTTTCTCTCCATTCCATTACTGCAAACCAAGGTCTGGAAACTGGATATTCCCTTGATGCAAGATTAGCTGCAAGATAAGAGAGGATTTTACTAGCTTTTCTAGTAGGGCGACACAGAGTGCTATCGTATTGTTTTTTTTTTTTTTAAAGATAATTTAATTATAATACAATAAATTGCTCAATTTGTAGGTAGTAAATTTTTAGGTCACTACTTGAAACTTTCTTTCGTATTAAAATTTAATTTTGAGATTTTATATATATATATATATATATATATATATATATATATATATATATATATATACATATGTATATAGATAGATAGATATATATATATATATATATATATATATGGTAGTATATGGTGGCATATATGAGGTTGAGTCGTCGCCTCTCATACGAGAGGACGTTGGTTCAAATCTCCAGCAGCTAAGTTTATCTTCCACCAAAATTAAACCTGACTGCGAACATCGTTGGTGGCGCTATCGCATAGTCGCCCGAAAAGTCTGACTCTCCGGTATCCCCGTATACTCCCGCATAGGATAAAGTGCGTTAAAAGGTAGTATATATATATATATATATATATATATGTTATATATATATATATATATATATATATATATATATATATATATATATATATATATATATATATATATATATATATATATATATATATATATATAATATACAAGAAACGAAAATATGTAAGGTAATAGAATTAATGCTAAGTGAAGTTTTTTTTTTTGGTAACATTATATGGAATCAGGCTATCAGAGTTTTACGATAATTAAATTATTATTATTCAACTTTTGTGAGTAATCAACTATTATTTTCTACGTTAGTTAATTACTTTCATTCTAATTATTTCAAAATAATTATTTTTTATTGTTGTTCTCCTTTGTATTCCTCCTCATCCGCCTCCTCTTCCTAATCAGCCTCCTCCTCCTCCTTCTCTTCCTTGAAGTCTTGCAAAGGCATTAGCATACGCTAAGCTCTTCCTAGCTGAAAAATTGATTGCACTTTTGTTTTCATTAAAGACTCACAGTTGGATGGCTTAGATGATTTGTCTTCGAAGATGTGATTAAATTTGTAGGAGTCATATTGTTTTCAAGTTTTTAATATATTTTTTTTATTGTGGGTCTCTTAATTGCTACAGATAATTAATTATTTTATTAATATAACTAGGTTGAAAGAAAGTTCTTAATTATTTAGATTACCTAATGATACATACTAAGGGGGGTGGGGTGCATGCAGTACATTCGCATTTTTCATTGATCAATATTTTATTTCATATACATAAAAGTAAAATGATTTGTTTTTTTTTTATTAGACTGCATCTAATTCACACTTTCATGTATTTATAAATCAATCTATCTATCTATCTATCTATCTATCTATCTATCTATCTATCTATCTATCTATCTATCTATATCTATCTATCTAATACACATACAAACTTATAGATATACATGCACACACACATACATTATGTATATATATATATATATATATATATATATATATATATATATATATATATATATATATATATATATATATATATATATATATATATATATATAGACTGCATCTAATCACACTTTCATGTATTTATAAATCAATCTATCTATCTATCTTATCTATCTATCATCATCTATCCATCTTATTCATCATCACCTATCTAGATCATCACTAATACACATACAAACTTATAGATACATTCATACATGCACACAATATAGATTAGTATAGAGAGTATATATATATATAGTATATATATATATATATATATATATATATATATATATATATATATATAATATATATATAGTGGTTAATGATTTCTTTGATAAGTAATTGGCACGAACTGTTTATGAATTGATTATTTGAATACGTTTTATTTTCAAAATACTTTTTTTTCTTTTTTTTTTCCTTTTTTTTAATATTTCTTCTTGTATATTTTTATCTAGTTAACTAAGAATAACTTATTATTCTGTTATGTATTGTATAATTTTTTTTTTGTCTTGTTAGTAAAGATTTTTAAATTAGTATATATATGTATATTTTACATTTGTTGTTAAGCTTGTTAGTAACTTTACTGGATATATATATATATATATATATATATATTATATATATATATATATATATATATATATATTTTTTATATATATATATATATATATATATATATATATATATATATATATATATATATATATATATATATATATATATATATATATATATATATATATATATATATATATATATATATATATATATGTATATATATATATATATATATATATATATATATATTTTTGTTTGATGCATCTATATGTGTGAGTTATATTTTGGAGAGATAAAGACGACGTCGTAGAAATTGCTTCGGTCATGAACGATTTAATTGAAATGATGGATGTGCATTGCGTCTATGGAAGGTTTCTCTCTCTCTCTCTCTCTCCTCTCTCATAAAAGCGAGTATCCATTCTTCTATATTCTTCTCTTTTATTAAGATTTTTTTTTCAAGTGTGAGGGTTTGTGTTTGGTTATTGTTTTTCACTCGCACTCGTGCCAATTTGGTTTGTTGAGGAGTTTGGGTGGAAGAGGGGGAGGAGGGTTTGTGATTCATTTTAACTTTTATATATAAATTTTTGAAATTTGGAAAAGTAATAGTGTGACCAACAATTTTTTCTTTGTTATATATATATATATATATATATATATATATATATAGAGAGAGTATATATATAGAGTATATATATATATATATATCAACATATTTTTATATATATATATATATATATATATATATATATATAGAGAGAGAGAGAGAGAGAGAGAGAGAGAGCTAGTTCACAGTAAAGGAATTCCTTTAAAATTAGTCAGTTGTTAGGTTATTGTGAGAAATAATACAATTGTCTTCATAGGTAATATTATGGGCTGTTTATTATTTTATCTTCTTCGAAGCAGCTTACTGCTCGATATTCTTATCGTAATCTTCCTTTCTCTATGAATTTAGATATTTTCATTAAAAATGCTCTCCTCTTAATTCACCTTTGATTTAACCCTTCATTTTTCCAGATTTATTTCACACAATGCTTTGTACTTGTCATATTTTGTGATTCGGTAGATATGCCCATAGATATGCCATTTTACCATTTTAGAGTTCTATAATTTTTTCACTGGTATTAAATAGTAATTTAAAAGAGACCTGTCGTTTCTTTAGTATTTTTTAAAGCGGTTTTGAAATTATTTCCAAATACTTCTATTGCAAAATGAATGCTTTATATTTTTGGTGAAGAATTTATTTTTCCTTTATAATAACAGGAAAATGTTTAGGTATAGTAGAAATAATTTCTTAAGGTGGCCGAACATCTGAAATAACTTTGAGAATTCAATGTAGGCGCACGATGGAGGTAATTGATAGCTTTGAATGTGGTAATTGCATATGCTGGTCTCATGAAACCATGAAATTTTAGGCACATTTAAAATGTTGCGCTCACCCATTCATCTGTTGCCACACAAACTTCACCAGACCAAATAATTTTCAGAGAAAATTGTAAATGCCCTATAACTCGCAATGAAATAAATTTAGCCCTCTCAACTTACTTATACAAACTTTTAACAACCAGTTTTATATCTCATACAATACTAATAACATCCAGTTTCATTTCTTTTCCATGCAATTGCCACATGCAATTTGTTGTTCATCTTGTTATTTTGGGTAAACCTTATACGGTCTCTTTAAGAAATTTCCTTAAAGTCTTCATAAATTTTTTTTAAAATTATATAAGTGATGTATTCCCCTTGAAATATGTCCTAATATTAACATGTTATTACTTGTTGAAGAAGGGGTTAAAACGGAATTTCCGTTTTGCACTCTACGGTACACAAACCTTATGAATTTTATTACTATCCGATGAAGCGGAAATTCGGTCTTAATGAGCGGTACTTCCCTCGTCTTTGTCTTTTTGACTTTGTATTGGAACTACAAATTAATTTTTTTTCATAATATTTGCGGCAAAATTTATAACAGTTCTCAAAGAAAAATAGAGTTAGCTGAAGCATTTATTAACTAAATACTTATATTCAGAAGCTCATGCATATATATAATATATATATATATATATTATGTATATATATATATATATATATATATATATATATATATATATATATGATAAGAGTTCTTAACGGATTTCCATACGTTATAGTGTAGCAATTTGAAAATAATTATATCAAAGAACTTTTGTGCTGATTCATTTTTTCCCCTAAGATTTTTATTGTTTTTATTAACGGCTTTTTGTTTATTTTTGTGTGGCACAGAAACCATATTTTTTATTGAATGTAGGGGAAAAAAATACAAAAATAGTGGTCATATGAACATTGCATTTCAGTAAAAACTTCTGAAAAAAAAATCAAAAATCGAAATTAGAAAGTCAAAATAAGTTTCAACTTATTTAGACTTTCTAATTTCGATTTTTGGATTTTTGAATTTTCACCTTGGGTTCCATTTTAAATCTTATATATTTGTTAATTAAAGAACATAGGAGACACAACAGTTGATTACTCGAAATTATACGAATATGTAAACATGTTTTGCATCAAATGAAGAAATAATCTAACTATGCTAAAATACTCGGAAGATACATAATGAAAACAGGAGTATTAATATTCATAAGAATATCTCTTATACGATAGAAACTACTTTTGTATATATATTTTGATATGCTCTCTCTCAGCATTGTAATATTACTAACTCAAATACACGCTTGCTAAAAGGTTAATATTTGCTCAACGTTTTCAACAAAAAAAAATATTCCCAATATATGAACACAAGAACATGCAGATGTTTTACATTGCCAGTATGAACATCCTTATAAGGTATTTGTTGCCATAGGTATGCAGAGGAAAATCCGCCTATATAACTTTTTTAGTAATAGGATGACTTGATCATTTCTAAATTTTAGCAATGAATAACATATTTATGAACCATTCCTGTGTGCTAATATATTGTCATATTTGCAGTACAGATGTAATGCAAGAAAAATAAATAAGTAAATATAATAATTTGATATTATTTTCATAAAAAAACCCATGACAGTAAATATGTGGTTTTGTTGTCAATATATATTTCTTAATGTATTTTTTTGGTAAAATTATTTTAGCTTTTTTTTTTAAGATCTATAGCTAAAAAACCTTAATACTGTTATATTAAATAGCCTCGTTGTCTTTTCTTTACTCTTATAGGGTAGGGTGCTTTTTCTTAAGTTAGTGATTAAGATATTTAACCTAAAAATCATGTTCAAATTTTTGTTACCAAGATTCATTGAGACGCGATTTAGGGTGAAATACGAACAGAACGCGAGCGCGCGCGCGCACACACACACACAGGTATATATATATATATATATATATATATATATATATATAGTATATATATAAAAATATATATATATATATATATATATATATATATATATATCGCTCATTTGATACAAGAACGGCATAACTCAAAAATTTCGTTTTTTTTTCAGGGACAGCATTTGAAATTTCAAATTATAATACAAAGTATATGGATTTCATAACGATAGAACTCTCTTTTGTTGGGAGGTCTACTAGCTAAGATATAAAATTTTTATAATTAAAAGTACACATCATTACCTCTCTTCGTAGTAATTAATAACTCAAAACGCAATTTTTGAGTTGCTTGTTTTTAGTTTAAATGAGCAAATAGAGAGATATATATATATATATATATATATATATATATATATATATATATATATATATATATATATATATATATATATATATATATATATATATATATATTATCGCTCTAAATTATATGAATTATGGGATGAGTGAGTGAATTTTCAGAAATTCACTACATTTTTCTATTATCTATGTGTTCTGTAAAAGTTAATTTATTTTAATTACAGTACTCTACTTAATTTAAGTATTTTTTTTTTTTGCAAGCGGTGTCAATATAAGATGATGTTAAGTCAATTCTTGTCAGTATTATGAAAAAAAAAAATACTTGAATGTTTTAGGAATATTCGAGGTTTTCCACATTGCCCCCCAAAAACCTTTCTTTGAAGCTGTACAATATGCTAAGAGAAACAAAGACAAAGTCTGTTGGTTATCATAAAGGTTCATCGAGACCTCGTCGAAATCTTTTAGTTTATTATCAGGTCGCATCTACTTTTATTCACTAGAATAAAGAGGTGAAAGTAAAAACTATTTTCAAAACAGAAATTATCTCATTGTTAAAATTTTAGATTTTGGAGAAATTATGTTCTTTCATTTTTGATTCAATAACATCAAAGTTAGGACTGTTTGATGTTGAAGTAATTTTGATACGGTGTTGGGATTCTGCCAATTTCTGTATATTGTAAGTTGATGAGAGTGAAAAATCTTTGTTAGCAGCAAAGGTAAGTTATTGCAAATGGCGGCAACAGTTTTATATCTTCCTCGTGCATAATTTCAAAAAATTTTGCGTTGATAAAAAAAAAAAAAAAAAAAAAAAATATACTTTCTTCGGAAATCCAAAGCGTACTTCGTTGTTGGATCGAAGTTCAAGAAGTCT
>JABUQX010046120.1:7500-12500 GCA_015478945.1 Trachelipus rathkii | reverse complement strand
TTAACAGTTTTAAAACAAGAAGAGGAGCTACAAATTTTTTTATCCGGGCCTTTTAATAAGATTTTCATTAAAAATAATCTGTAAAGGAAGAAAAATTTGGAAATTGTTCTTTTAAATTGATTATATGAATAGCAGCAAATTTTGCCTACAAATAAACTGAATCAATCTACTCTAGGGATTATTGGTGGTGATAGGATGTTTTCTGAGTAATCAAGGAAGAATGATGATTGAAGGTTTCGTAGCGTTCAGGACATATGAAGATCTTCTTCGCATGGTTATAGGGCGACAGGGCTAGCAACCCGGTCCTTTCCTTTTGCTTGAATTACTCTTGGTGCAGCGTTGAGATCTTATGCGCCTAGAAACAAGATCCTCTGGAGAGCTCTAGGAGAACCAGTGTTGAGGCCTAATGGGAGCAAGATGCTAGTTCTACTGAAAAGGGCGAAAACCCTACTTGAGAGTGCTTAACTTGAGGACTGGCGTCCAAACCATTCCGCGAGAAATGCTTTCTGGAGTGTTGGGTTAAAAGTTCGGGCCAGAGAAGGGAAAACGCTGGACTACTGACAGGGCGAAAGCTCTTCCTGGGAGTTGTTTAGATTATAGATTATAGATATTATATATTAATATATATATATATAGGTAATATATATAATATATATATATAATATAACTATATATATATATATATATATATATATATATATATATATATGATATATGGAAGACCGGCGCAGTCCGAAGCAATGCAAGTAGTACCTACTATTGGGTATATTCGAAGAAGATTTATAAGGTCATATTTACACTGTATAAGTTTGTTTTGAGCTGTCATTATTATTAGAACGATAATTATCCGTTAATTATTTTTTTTATTACATAAAATAAATACCTTTGTATTATTGTTTTATTGTTTACACTTTGCTTGCTTATTTCCACATGGTCCTATTTTCCTATTTTCTGCGACCTCTTTAATTTCCAACCAGCTCTTCCAAGCTCTTTTCTTTAATAATGATATTCTCCCTCCATGTCAATGATCGTTTTCCTATTCTTCTCCCTTGAGGATTCCACTCCAGTGAAGTCTTTGCTAAATATCATTATTATCCACAGCGTTTCTTTTTGTACACTATCGAACGCCTTCTCAAAATTTATAAAAGCCATATAATCAGTAGAGTCCAACTCAATACTCTGCTCTGCTACTATCCTCTGTGTGTTAATCTGATCTGCATATGCTCCACCATCTCTGAAACTTACCTGTTCCCCCCGCAATATTCCATCTCTCTGCTTTCTTATTCTTTCCAAAACGACATTGATCAGAATTTTACTCATCCTACGCAATAACATTATTCCCCTCCAGTTATCACAGCATGCTAAGTTTTTCCTCTTAGGCAATTTGATTGGCAGACCCTCTCGTCATTCCTCCGTGAAGTTTTCCGTATCCCATATTAAGTTAAAGAACTCCCACAATATCTCCACCATTGGTTCCTGATCAGCCCTCAGAAGCTCTGCCTGTATTTTATTCATTCCTGGTTCTCTTCCTATTTTTTACTTTTTCAATGTTTCTTTAATTAATCCCTCTTCTGGTCGGGTTCTCCACATTCAGCCTATGTCTAGGCCATTCTTTTATTTAGTTCTCCCCTCCTCTACTTCACTTTTTCGGTTTAGACTCTCCTTAAACTGCTTATTACATCTCATTAGCTGTCCCACCTTAGTGGTTATCAATTTTTCATCCTTTTCTTTCAGCTGATATCCCTTTCTGTAGGTAGCCCTTTCCAGCCAACATTTTTGTTACCTTATACACTCTTCTTGTATTTAATTTCTCCCTCTCTTAATTTCTCAATTTTTCCCTTGCCAGGACTTATCATTTCCTTTCTTTCCCCCAAGACTATACATTTGTTTACATCCTGCTTTAGCTTTCTTATAATTATATAATTTTTCACACCTTCTCTGAGATTCATTCTTTTCTTACATACCTAATTGTTTCATCAGCGTCTCCCAAAAGAGCCTACTGAAAACCACTCCACTTCTTCGTTCTCTCGTCCATATCTGCTCCTGTATTTTCTCTTGCAACATCTCATATCTGTTTCTCAGGTTTACTTCAAACTCCTCTCTGACTTCTCGATTTTAAAGTTTTTTCTCCTAAAATCTCTTACCTTTTCTGTGGAAGTTAGCGCGATTTCTACTTAGTTTCATCTTAATATTTGCTATTACAAAATGATAGCCACTTGCCATGTCTGCTCCTCTCTTGCACTCGCATCTCTCAAAGATGTTCTCCATCCCTTTCTTATCACAAAATGGTCTGTCTGATTTTGCGTTCTACAATCTGGAGACACCCATGCGACTTTGTGACAATCTTTATGTGGAAAAACGTTCCGCCAATTACCCGATCAAGCTTCTCGCAGAAATCCACAAACCGTCGTCATTACTGTTTCTTTCCCCAAACCCCATGTCTTCCCATTTCTCTCGAATGATTGCTCTTATCTGCTCCGACCTTGGCATTTAAATTTTCCATAGCGATCAGGATATCTCTTCTCTTCACCTCCCTAACCACCTTCGGCTTCATAAAAGTCCATCTTTACTTACTTTCTGTCTTGCTCGGGCCTTAAACCTTGCTATAATATTATTCTTGCTGAAACCAGCTCCTATTCCATCATTTCTCCGTTAATCACAATTTTAACCCCATCTCTGTGCTGCTCTCTCCGAATTCAGTAACTCCTGTTTTGATCTTATCATCATCATCTCACCCCTTCCGTTTCATTTTACTTTGCTCAACCCCGTCAACCAAACCGCGTACTTCACTGCCCCTTCATAACCTGATGTAACCTTGATGTTTCAAAACGTTAGTACATACCTATGTCCAATTCTCTTCCTTGCTTTCACATCTGGGTTCGTCAACAAAAGATCAGTCTAGTTTATCATAAGTCATAACACCAGTTTCGGTATTTAGGTTTTTTAAGTTGTGCGAGTGATTAGCTCACCTCAACAGATCCCAACGGTTGGGCTACCACCTTAATATATCTGGGAGCACCCTGCAGGTTTTGGTCTATGGATCAAAACTACATATTTAACTAGTATTAATTATCAGAAGTTCCCTATCGCCCCAGGGACTCGCATGATGGGGGACAGGCAACATTTTTTTTTTTTTTTTTTTTTTTTTTTTTTTTTTTTTTTTTTTTTTTTTTTACACACACACTCATCATTTAATTTCTATAAGTTTGTGGATTTTCGTTGGATCGCAATAAAAAAGGTTTCTATCGTTTCCACAGTTTTATCGTACTCGAGCAGTAAATTTTTTGTATTATTCTAATCAATAAAAACACCTAATTTATTCCACTATTAAAATGATTAGAATTCAATGTCTATTTTTTTAATTTATTTTCTTAGCGATGAAAAACGGGTAACACCCGCATGAGGATTACCAGAGAGTATAAAGAACCAGAAAACAGTTTAGTTTAATGGCTGACATGCTCTTATGGGCAGTGTTTGATAGTTTAATTTAAAAGAAATTGAAAATAATGAAGTTACACTAGTTGTTGTTTATGAAAAATAGATATAGCGGTCAAGTTTAGAGTTGATGTTTTGCACAGAGAAACAGTGAGTATGTTCACAGGAACTCTCTTCGAATAATGATATGCGACGAAAGATTTCAGAAAAATAGTGACCATTGCAATACGATTTTATTACAAGGACATTGAAATCAAAATTCCTTTGGAAGATAAATATTTTGAGTCAGTAAAAGTGTGTGAGCTGATGAAATGAAAAGACATAGTCCTCACCGTCTTAAGAAGCGCTTTGTAAAGGATCATTGAACTGGTAGATGATGATGCTTAAGACTTTTCATAATTCGCAATCTCTTAAAAGCTTGTATGAGAGTAAACTGTGTGAGGCTTCACGAAAGATTAAGAGAAAAGAAATCCGAAGTATATTAAAAGTGGAGGAAAGTTTTGATGGACTTTGGAGTCGAAAGTAATTTTGTTGTTAATAGAGTCGGTAAATAATATTTGCCGATTCAGACTCCTACCTTAATATAAATCTTGAGAGATTAATTCAGGATTAATTATGTCAAGATTAATTCTGATTCTAATTGCAAGGTATTTGTAAATTTAAGATTTTTTTCCTGATTTTCAACATTTGATTATATAATTTTAGTTATGTTTACTGAAATCTTTGGTGTTTTGTTCACTAAAAAGTTTCATTTTATTTTGTAATGAGGTGTCTACCTTGCATCGTAAATTTGCTCTGACACCAATTTGCAAATTTACAATTTATTGTAATCGAGTAAATAGAATAATATTGTTAGTGTTTTTCAACCTTGTAGGTTTGGAGTAAAAAAATTTTTTTTTTAAAACAACACTATTCACTTTCAATGTCTTTCTTTATTTACTGTCAAATATAAATACAGGAAACATAGACTTCAACAAATTTACTAAAAGAAATTGCAGGGTATATAGGGTATCAAAGCAATTATTAAATTGGTATTATTGTTATGTTTACTATTGCAATTTTATTAATAAATGATAAAATCAACAATGTCAGAAACAACCCTTTGGATTAACGCTGTTATATATATGTGAGCAATTTTAAAAAAAAAAGTATAATGAAAATTCACTTCTTATCTTCGCAAGGTGGTGTGCATTCAACCATTTCAAGTGATTTTTATTTACATATAATTTGAGCCGGGGCCGGAGCTCAGATTTGCTTTATGTTCCGTTTTCTCAGCCATAATATGTAGCAAGATTGTGAAAAGATGATTGAATTTTTGAGGAGTTGGAAACAATAATTTTCTTCCCTCAATTAGAGATAGAAATATCAGAACCGGATCGCTGTAAATTCACATTCTTAGCATCTGTTATAGCTTTTGAGTTGATTGCTATTTAATATAGAGATTAAACCAAATATACATCTGTTAATTTGTCTATTTATAATATTCTTATTTAATTGTATTATTTTATTGGTCTCTCTCTCACTCTCTCTCTCTCTCTCTCTCTCTCTCTCTCTCTCTCTCTCTC
>JABUQX010046119.1:17500-45132 GCA_015478945.1 Trachelipus rathkii | reverse complement strand
CTGAAAGGCACCAAACAAAGTAAGTTTTTATTCTCTGTAAAGCTAAACTACGAACATAACTATTAACACACTCGGCTACCACGAATAAACACCCAGCCCCAACATCTTAAACAAAAATGCGTACATAAGGGGGCATAAAACATGTCATATTATTACGACCTTATGTGTTTGTATACAAAATATAAGCAATATATTAATTCGCTCAAAGTTTAATAATAGTGAAAGCCAACTTAATAGATGCTTTAGGATCATCACATAGTATGCAAGAGGAATAGAAGTCTGTCGTTATATATTATGCGTTAAACCATCTTAACATCAGGGAAGTTGAGGATTGCTCGAGTATACAAATTGAGACACATTACTAATACTGTCTCCCGAGATTCAACCACCATCGAGAAAGCCTAAAATGCTAACACACAACCGACAAAAATCAGAACCCAGGAAACACAAACAAAAGACTTTTATTTTTGTTTTTACGGAACTTTAACAAATAATCATACCAATAGCTATGACAATCACTAAAACACAATTTGTCATGCCACTATATTTCGATTTCAACAGCACTCTCACCCCGCCTCCCGCCACGCGAGAAGGTCAACGATCCTGGCTGATATGTATTAACGCATTTCTGTAACTTACAGCATATTACGGGAACCCACATCAGTTTGCAGTGATAAATATCGTAGTCTACACCATGGAGCCATATAATGATTTAACTCTCATTCTCGACAGTAGGGCACGACATCTTTAAAGAGAGACTTTAAGTCGTTTCATTTCATGTTAAACAAAGTGTTTTCAATTTGCAGATGTTGCTGGAACAGTGAAAACCTAACGACGTACATGGAACCTGTGTGACACAGCATCATTATTTCCAATATTGCCGGATTACATCACATACTGTTTAACATAATTCCAGATGCAGTGAAAGCAACATCTATTCTATCTATAGCGCGCTGTCAAGCTGTTTGACCCCTCTGATTTCAATCAAGAACGATTAGCCATTTCCACAGATGACTCACCAAGGCTCAAGCTTTATCCAAGCTCTCGAGCGCTTACGATAATATTGATAAGAATTTCTTCAACTTGATATGATTTAAAGGTTAAAGGTTATTATTACCTTGGCGACCGCCACATTCGGAACATCAGGTGCAATAAATTGCTCTCCATGTCGTTTTGTGGGTACCGGGAAAAAAATGTATGACACATATGTGGTATTACAAGAAAGATTCAATTCGCTCGTAAAGAGGACGATCACTGTTAGACAGGCAAACCGAGGGGTCATCATATCAAGCCAACAGCGAAAAATGTACCCTTACTGATGAAAATTCGTAGTATAAACAACCGCTGTATAGTAGTGAGATCTTCCTTTCTTTCACCAATCAGAAGAAAAGGTAAACAAGAATACGACGTACGAAAGTGGATGAAACCCATACCAGTTCAATGTATATATTTCTCGGAGGTTTGTACTGTTTGCTTGTTGTTGGTTGTTTGTTCTCGTGTGCTGTTGTTGTACATTATTATCGTTGTTGTTGTAGGGTGTAAGCTTATTTCCGTGTGTTCTTATATTCTCACAAGCTTCTCATATACACAAACATTGCATTATAATATTCATGACTGCACTCATACGATAATATACTCATACGCTGCGTTAATAAGGTTCACATCAAAATGATAGCTAACATGAGTGTAACATGAACTTAATGAAAATATATGTACAACACAAACCTGACACACCTTAAGCCCGAATAAACTTTATCATTAACAATTGTTTCATTACATAACTCTGCCGAATAGTAGCAGTAACTAACATTACATGCAAAAACGTAGAACCATAAACCTAGTCACACGTCTTTTTTCAGAAGAATGTCCTCTAAACATTATCAATACTAATTTTATTTGTATGCTTATCTTTCAATAAATCATACACCCCCTTTCAGAAAAATTTCAACATGGTAAACATGAAATATGATTTATGTTAACCATTTACATCAAGTGAGCAATTACTTTATTATACTTATTAAACAACATCGGTTTGTTAAAATCTGGGCACTGCGTATCATTACAGAGGTGATTGACAGCAATGTAGTAGGACTTGGAAGCTGAATTAAATATAACAGTATGTCACTCGTATATGGCAGTATTCATCAATCATAGGCAAGTTCTAACAGGCAAAGCCTAACATTATTCACACAAAAACTAACCTAGGCTCACGTTCTCTTCACATCATCGTCAGTTAACACCGCAATATCTTACAAAAACTCATCATTCTCTAACATAATCAGTGTTATTTCCACAACGAAGTTAAACTGTAAACATAACAAGTTCATTACACCAAAAACATAACACTAAAAATAAGTCTCTTATATATTACTAACCCTTCGAATATATCCTAATACGTGAACAACGTTTGCATTAATAAAGTAGCCAACTTAAACATAACTGAAACTAAGAAATTATAACTGATCTACAACAACAAACAACACACCACACACTCTAATAACTGACTAACCGATTAACAACACTTCCGCACTTAAAGCCATAATAAGTTCACCCTAACAACATCGTACAAAACGATCAACTCCTATTGCACACCTTTTTCCAAGCATATCTCTAACTATCAATGTTGAAGTTTATCCATTAACATCGGATTTCAATATATTTACACAAAAGTTCTGACTCATGAAACCCTTATGCTAAATCATCATACAGACAAAAGAACTCGTGTATAAAATGCTACGTTTAACAACGTTTTAACACTTATCACTTCGGTAATATTTAACAAAAAATTCATCACAACCTCGTTCTAGAAATATCATAATCCCCACGATAAATTGCAAGATAACAAAGTTTGGTAACCTAAACATATCAAGAAATAACCAAATTTTATCTAACGATAACCACTAAAATAAGTTCTGAATAAAAAATATCACAGTTAAACCGTCAATAGTTGTGTTTACTGATTTTAAAGCAGATAAATCAATAAATCACTAAATCAAACCATCCCATCCCTGCAGCTCCCCTACCCATCCATCCGCACTTGTGATCTAGTCGAAATCACTATTGATTCAAGTATAGTTCTCGCCAGTATCATTATTGGGATAAACATTAACATAAAAAATAAGTTCTTATATACTGACTACGACATATATGCTTAACCAACAGAAGTTTACACTCGAATAACAGCTAACATATCAGTAAGTGCAACTAAGAATTATATGTACAATGCGCATACCTGCGTATGAATAATCAAAGCTAATCCTGAAGAATTCCCCCTACTTCATCAAAGGTAAAGATAGCTAACAGGTCATTACAATCTCGAAATATGACTTGATATCAATAGCTCAATTAGATCACAGGCGGAATGGGATGGGTATGGGGCGGCTGCAGGTTGGCTGGTGATTTACTGATTTATTGATTTAGCTTTTAAAATCAGTAAACTATTGCGGTTTACTATCTTTATTTTATTCCAAAGAACTTTTATTTTTTTTGTTAGATTAGGATTAAATTTTGTTATTTTTATGATATGTTGGGTTAAAAACTTGTTACTGTTTGCAAATTATTGCTGCGCGATTATGATAATTTAGACGAGGTGTGATGAATTTTTTGGTTTTAAAATATACGAAGTTGATGTAAAAACAATTTTTTACGTTAGCACTATATTCTTTGTCTGTTATGATGGATTTAGATAGACAAGATTATGATAACTTCTTGTTAAATATTACTGTTGTTAATGTTATCGTTGCTGCTGCTGTAGGAGAATCCTGAAAAGTCTGAATGGTTACGTTTTGTACGAACTGTTAGGCACTTTACTGTTGTTAAGGTCGGAAGTTTGTTAATGTTATGTTTAAGATGTATTAGGTTTGTTGTTAGGTTTGTGTTGCTACATTATTCTACTCTTAGTTCAGGTTATGTTATTGGCTTTATTAATGCAAAAACGTTGTTCCGATAGCAATATTCGATGGTAGGTATATAAAGAACTGATTTTTGTGTTTGATGTTTGGTTAAAACCTTTGACTGATGTTTACAGTCTATTCGTTGTGGATAATAACACTGATTTGTGAGAGAAGAAATATGAGTTTTTGTTAAGATCATTACTGAGTGTTAACTTGACGAAATGTTGTAACGTGAAGCCTAGGTTAAGTTGTTTGTTGGAATAATCGTTAGAGGTTGCCCTAGACTTTTTGCTAATGATTTTGGAGATACACCATTCGATAGCTCGACTGATTTTATATATACTCAGCCTCCTCAAGTCTATCATTGCTGTCAAATCACCTCTGTATGATACGCCGGCAGGTTGCCAGATTTAGCCAGTTTGTTTTAATAAATCATAATAAGTGATTGCCACATTTATGTAAATGGTTAAAAACATAAATCATTTCATGTTTCATGTGAAATTTTGCTATTTTTCTGATAAGGGGGGGTTGTAGTCTAAAAAGATAAGCATAAAAATAAAAATTAGTTATTTGATATTGTTTAGAGAATGCTTTGAAAAAAACGTTTGTGACTAGGTACGATTTGCATTATGTTAGTTACTGCATACTATTTGGCACAGTATCGGTCTTTTGTTAGATGCATAAACAGTCTTTATTCGGCGGCTTAAGGTACTGTATGTCAGTTGTGTGTGTGTACATATTCTTAGTTCATGCTTACATCATGTTAGCTTATTGCTGTCGAAACCTTACTACGCTAGAGTATTATTCCGTTATCCGAGTATGATAATTTAATCGCAATGTTGTGCGATAAATAGGAGTTGAAATATAACACAGGGACCTTACCTCTACAACAACAACTAACAACAACAAGACCGACAGCAACAACAACAACAACACCATCCAACAACCTCGAGAATATATACCATTTTGAACTGATATTGTTCATTCGTACGTCGTATTCTGTTTACTTTCTCTCCTGAATTTTGTGAAAGAAAGAAATCTCTACCTACCTATAAGGTTTGTTATTTATACATAGATTTCATCAGTTAAGAAACTTTTTTTTCGCCGTACTGTTGATATTGGATGACCTCTCGTTCCTGCTTCTACAGACGGTCCTCTCTTACGAGATCTTTGATAACTACCCAACGATGTTATCATTCTACATTTTTTCGCCAGAAACGGACTGTTACGAGAGCAATATAATTACCTGGTCTGTTCCAAATTGGAGATGGCACGAATATACTTTTAATCAGTATCAGTGAAATTCTTCAATATTATCGAAAGCCTCGAAACTTGGATAAAGATTCTGAGTAGGTGTCATCTGTGACATCGACTCTCTTGATGAAATCACGAGGGGACAGCTGAGCGGCTTGTGATATCTAATAGGATGTATTTGCTTTTCACTGCATTCTGATGAATGTTAAACGTAATTGATGTACGCAACTATTGAAACCCACAGTGATGCTGTCACATTCATGTCGTAGGTGTATAGGTTTTCAACTTTCAGACGATCTGCAATGTAAGTATACAGCTTTCGTTAACATTGAAAACATCTCCTTAATAGTTCATCTTTAACAATTGTGCATTACTCCGAGGACTTAATCAGATGCTCATGCGTGTGTTAAGTCTACGATATTTACACTGAAACATGTGGGTTTACTGTATAATGCTGTATACAAATAATGAAAAAACTTTAATAGACTATCAAGCCAGGATATACGTTTTAGCTTCTCGCTGGCGGAAGGAGTGAGTTACTGACCTTGAAGCCGAATATGCAGTAGAAAAATGTTTTAGTAATATAGAGAAGATGTGATTTTGCTTTTATATTAAACGATGGTTTTAATCTCTGGAGAAAATATTAGAACTTTGCTCAAATAAAAACATCAGTTTTCAACCTGAGTCAGATGGTTATATTATTATTTAAAAACTTATATGTATGAATGTGTAAATAATGTTTCTTTTTATTGGAAATTATATGTACACTTAAAAACATGTTTTTACTGCCCACCTTATTGTCTCGCTTGGGAGTTTTGGAAAATGTTGGGGGCGGCTGTTTATGTGTAGCCTTTGTTATGTTAAGCGTTATGTTCGTAGTTAGCTTTACAGAGAATAAAAACGTATTACTTTTTTGTCTTTACCCCATAGGTTCATTATCTGTGTTAAGTGTGGCATCTTCTTTTAAGGTTAGCAGTTTATCTTGCTTAAGATGTGTCATATGGGTTGCCTTTGTACATTATATTTCTGAGTTCATGGATGCATGCAGTTATTAATGTATTCTCTAGCTATATTCGCTTGATCAGTAGATTAATTAGCTAATGTTATTATGATAATTTTTGTTAAATATCACTATATTAATGTAAAACTGCATATTGTCTATGTATAGGAAATGCTTAGGAGAAAGTTAGATAGGATTACGATTTTTGTATTATGATGTTAAAGTTACTTTACTGTTTAAGTATGTAACTTTGTAATTTAACCGTTTCTATTGAGGAACTGAGATGTGTTAAGTTTTGTCGTTGTTACATGGTAAATTCAGATCAGATGAGTGATGTTAGTTTGTTTTTAATGTGAGAATATTTGTTATGTTAGCATATATTCGTTGATCAGTGTATAATGACTATTTTTTATGTTGTGTTATTCAATAACACGAACAGTTGACTTTAATCAAAGTCTCTGACTAGATCATGTTGAAGGCGTAGGAACGATGGAGTGATACAGCAGGGGGCGGTGGTGATTTTACTGATGTTATTGCTTTTTGGAGTATGTAATGAAATGTAATTTTTTGTCTTATAAACAATAAAAAAGACATAAAATTTTAGTAAAAACAAAAAAAGTTTTAAAAAATAAAATTGAAAAATTAAAGGTTTTTTTAAAAACAAAAAAAGTTGTAAAGAAATAAAGATTTAAAAATAAATAAAAGTTTTTTAGAGTTGTTATAAAACATTAAAGACATTTAGCAAAAACATAAAATGTTTTTAATAAATTTGTGTAATTGTCTTACTGTTGATCCTATGACAAACAAGAATCAATGGTAGTGTTATGTTTCGAAAACGAACCATACAAGAATCATTGGTATTGCGTAATGTTTTCGAAAAGCGGGAGGAGTTTTGAACAAATTCTCGAACTGATTGGTTTGAAAGAGAAGAATCTCATTACCTTAGAGACTGTTTATACACTCGATTTCATCAGTAAGACATTTTTCGTTGTGTATGCATGATGTCATCTCATTCTGCTTCTAAGCTCGTTAGAAATATCTTTACGAGGACCTTGTAATACCCAAATGATGGCTGTATTTATAATTTTTTCGTCAAACAAATGGAGAGAGCGATATTATACATGTTTCCATTCGGAGGTTCGCAAATAAAGAACCTTTAATTGCATTTCGGTGATACATCATTCAAGGTTATCGATACCTCAGAAGCTTGGGTAAGGGCTAATTATGCGATCACTGATGGATCGCCATCCAAGTGAAATATCTACCAAGTTAACAGTGGGAGGTTTATAATAGAATAGAGGGTTGTTTTCACAGCGTCTGATAATGTTAAAAGTACGTGACAATGTAAAAACTATTGGAAACCCATCGATTGCGTGACCTTCATTAGTTGCACTAATAGTTTCACTGTTCAATCATCTGAAAATATTAGCAGCTTTGGTAAAATGAAAATGAATTAATGTCCATCTTAAAGGAGGTCGCTATACTCGAGGATTAATTTCATATAGCCCTGTGTAATCTTACGACTGCTATTTAACAAAGAAACATACGGTTACCTTACTCAATGTGAAATACAGGAGTACCGTTTAATAACTAATCAGCAAGGTCATACATTTAACATCTCTCATGAACGAGAGAGATGCATGCTACTGAACTAATGTATGGCCGAAGAATGATTTAATGCGCAGGCAGTATTTATACTTGACATCCTTCAAAGGGGTTGAATCTCGGGAGAAATATATAGAACTTGCTCAATTATATTACAGAATCCCTGTCCTTTTGATTAGATGGACTTAATATGTTTAAAAATAAGCGTATGTTTTTTAGTCTTATTATTATGTAATGCTCTTCAATTGAAAATTATTATGTTATAAAAAAAAAAAAAATGCAAAACTTGTTTTACTTTCCCCACCACTGTAAACTTTATCCGGGTAAGATTGCGTGAGTGAATGCTTGTTTATTCTCTGCTGTTGGTTGTTAAGTGATGTTATTTAGATATTTCATATACAAACATATGTAAACACTTTGTTATGTCAGATGCTATCCTAATAGATCAGGGGATCTATAGATCTTGGTTGGGTAGGAGGGTGACTGGAGGTTAGTATGATTTACTGATTTACTGTTTTCTAGTGTATGTAAAAATATAATTTTTTTTTTTTTGTATAAACATAAAAAAAATAAAATTTTTTAGTAAAAAACAAAAAGTTTTAAAAGAAATAAAAATCTAAAACTAAAAATTTTATAACTATATAGTCAAAAAAGAAAATAAAAGTTTGTAATAAACAAAGTTTTTAAAGAAATAACGTTTAAAAAAAACTGTTTTTTTAAAACAAAAAAATTTCTAAACAATGAAGTTAAAATAAAAAATTACAATAAAGGCAGAATGTTCTCTGATTTGTTAAGAGAATATTTTTTCCGTATCAGCGACGTATCTGCTCGTTCTGTATCAAGTTAATTCTTCTACTGTTTTAAATATGGAACTTTGTTAGTTCGTTACTGTTAGTCGAGCGTAAAGGTGATTTGAAGTTTTGTCGGAACATTGATATTCATTGTCAATTGATGCAATGTTGCTTTATTGATGTGAAAACTTTGTTACGTAGTATATATTCATTGATTGATCAGAATGACAATTACACAAGGTTATTATAAAATTTTGTTAAATATTATTATATTATGGAAAACAATATCCAGATATGTTAAGAAAAAGTATGAGTAGGGTATGTTAGATTTGTTTTGCAACATATTACTTCCTGATGCCTCACTTTCTTCACTGTTTTACTTTATTGAGTGAAAACTTGTTTACGTTAGCATTAAAAATTCATTCAGTCTGTATGATAATCAGACAAGTTATGATAAAATTTGTTAAATATTACCGTTAGTAATGTGAAAGTATCCATGATATGTTTAGAAAAAGTGGAGTAGGCGTTGTTAGATTATGTCGTTGACAATTAATGCTTAGTTCAGGTGATGCTATGTTTGCTTTAATGATGTGAAAACTTTGTTCGGTTAGCTTAATATTCATTGCGATCAGTTATAATAATCAGGACAAGTTATTGATTTAAAATTTGTTAAATATTTCTATGTTAATGTAAAATATCCGGATTAAGCGTAGGTGCATGGGGGCAGGGTGGCGTGTTTATCAATTACCTGATTACAGGATGAGGAAATTAAAAACCCAAATTACTTAATTTAAAATATGAAAAGCGTAAAAAATTTAGTAAAAAAAAAAAATATTTATGAAATAACTGAAAACTTAAATAAAAGTTTTGTGTTTATGTTATACAGAAGAGTAGATATGAATCACTCAGATCATAGATGGAAGGGGCGTGAGTGAGGAGGGTGAGGAGGATGGGGATCTGCGAGACTCAGAGGCTCAAGAGCTCCAGAGGCTCCAGAGGCTCTAGAGGGATATTTGATTTATATAAATTCTCATTGAAGCTAAATATGTTAAAAATGATGAAAAAACTGTTTAATTTTTTTGTTTTAATTTTTTTTTGTTAAAATTTGTTAAATTTTTAAATTTTTTTAAAAAAATTTTTAAGATTTTTAAAATTTATTTTAATTTTTAAAAAAAAAATTTTTTTTTTAATTTTTTAATTTTTTTTTTTTATTTTTTTTTTTTTTTGCATTCTTATCGAGGAACATCATTAAGAAAGATGTGATACCACGTTTCGTTGTTGCTACGCAATATTTCAGTTTTGTGGGGCTGGTGACCCCCCTGTTGGATGTGAACGCGATATTTAAACCCATATATCTACTCGCTGATAATCCCTTATAGAAGTTATTATCCACTTCCACTACGATTAATGGTGCGTCCTCCTCCAGCCCGGTTCCGAACCTACCTCTTCAATTGCTCTTCTCTCATTCTTCCCGAGCCGTGATGCTGACCCGTGGTATACTCTCACCTCTCCTCAATTTGTATATATAGAAGTGATATCTAGTATCAGTCTAGAAGTCTCTAGGTTTAATATTTCAGTTTTTGCGCTGTGCTGACCCCCCCTTTGGTGATGTTACGGCTATTCTACCTATACGATTATGGTACCTTTATATGAATGGTATATACCGGTTTCATCGTTCTAGTTCAATATTTCAGGTTTGGGTCCCATACCGATGTGTTGACTTGCGGATCGGGCAGCTACCTGCCTCATATATCACGTTGAATGCCGTGTAATATGTAACGCGTTTATCTGCAAGGTCACTAAGACGACTCTACTGGACCCACGAAGCGCTATACTACCTCTCTGTCTACGCGATGTGGAGTGTCAGACTCTATTGTGCGGGCTCGGCTTATCGTACTACGCGAGCGGCCTCGCTCTCGTGATGCTTTAATCTAGAATACTGACAGAGTACCGTGTAGAGATGCCATGTGTGACCAGACGTCCGACGCTTATGCATCATTATATCATGCCGCGCAGGCCTCTACGCGGGTGTATATGATCATCCTCTCTTCTATCAGTATCGCAGCGTGCAATAATTGACTTCGCATGTCTCATAAGATGAGAGCCGGATGATATGGTGCTCGAGCAGTGTGCGCGAAGAGGAGTACCTTATATAAAAGCGCTATATTTACCGAGTTTCATCGTTCTAGGTCAATATTTCAGATTGTCTGAGGGCCATGCGCCTCCCAAGTCTCGCGGTAATCGCCTCGCGTCATCACACTACTACTCGCCTGAGACGCTCATGATAGCACGACAACCTAAAAGAAGACTGCTTCATGCAGTGATATAGTGAATGGCCTGCGGGTAGGCGCGTATTTACGTGTAGTGTGGTCGTGTATACTCCTCTCAGTCATATTTGTATGCTCGACCATGTCATCTACTTTAAGCGACTGTTGTGTTACAATCATTCTGCCCGATGGTGTGTTCTATCGTAAGAGTAAGATCATGCTCGCTAGTCGCTAATGGCGTTTCATCACTCGACAGTCCTCAGCCAATGGAGTGAGAGAGTTTACGTAATATGTCTCTCTCACACTCTGTCTCCGCTCGCTCACCATATTGATACGTAATACATCAGTGTACTCTACTCCTGGATGATTCTTCTACGTGTCTCCCTATCCTCTCTATATGTCGTAATGCGTTCTGCCCTGCACTCTATGTGCGTTACGCTGCAACTCATATATGATTCCATATCTCTCATCTCGCCTGTATTCGGCGATCAACGCGAGAGTGCTTGGAATCCTCTCACAAATAGGCGTAGACCCGGTGACTCTCTAGACGTCTAAAGAATAGCGTAAATAAGTCTATGCCTTACACGTAGAGTCCATACTGCTCTCCGAAGTGTCGTCTCTATGATGGTCACGAGAGTCTTCTATAGAGTCTCGAACTCGAGT
The DNA here is from genome assembly GCA_015478945.1 of Trachelipus rathkii. Taxonomy (NCBI): domain Eukaryota; kingdom Metazoa; phylum Arthropoda; class Malacostraca; order Isopoda; family Trachelipodidae; genus Trachelipus; species Trachelipus rathkii. The sequence continues at coordinate 33,659 of JABUQX010046119.1, read as the reverse complement.
GGAGCGTCCTACTCCGGGGGGTCCCCCTTCGGGGATCCCACGGGGTACGTGATCACCTCTATGACAAGTTAATCCCCATCTAAAACCCCCCTCCAAATTTTAGCCCGATACGAAACCCGAACCATGTAGATATACTACGACTCAAGAAGAAACACTGGATGCGAAGAAGGAAAGCGCGTGAAAATATAAACAAAAATATAATAATAATAAATATAAAATAATAATAATAATAATAATAATAATAATAATAATAAAATTAATAATAATAATAATAATAATAATAATATAATAATAATAAATATAATATAATATAATAATTAATAATAATAACAATAATAATAAAATAATAATAAAATAAACTTCAAAGATTGAAACAAGATTCACTCGAGTGCTGAATCGGAGCGCGGAGTAAGAAACCGGCGCGGGAGACCGGAGCCGGGTAAGAAACCGCGCCCGGAGTCGAGTTCGTGAGTCGGAGTCGAGTCGGAGTCGGAAGTCCGAGTCGGATCGGAGTCGAAGTCGGGTTGATTCAGAAATGATCATGTTGAGGATGATTTTCAAACAGATTCGTTTTCCCTTCGGAAAACGAAATCTTTCGCAGTATAATAATAATTAAGTTAGATAGATCAAGTGACAGGACAACAAAACAAACTAGGACCAAACACAGAGGCAGAGCACACAGACAAAACTTCGGTTTTGTCTGTGTCGACCTGAACAACCCCTTCGGCTTCAATTCCTCCACATAAGCCTAATGATATCTCTATTTCATCATATAAGAAAAGGTGTACCGCGAGGTGTGGAGACTTACTACTAGTTGATCATCAAAGCCCGTTGTGGCCGCTTGATCTGTAGCCCTTGGCTAGGTCCGTGTAACAGGTATATAGTATATATATAATATATATATATTATATATTATAGTATATATTAATATATATTATATTATAATATATATATATATATATATATATATATATATATATATAAATGATAGTATAATATATATATATATTAATATATATATATTATATATATATAAATATATATGATTATATATATATTATATATATAATATAAGACCTTTTCTGTTTTACGACTCCGTCAGTTTTGAATTTTTTTTTGTTTTATTATATTCCAGCCTATAACTGGATTTCTTTTAACGACAATGATTTCAAAATATATAGGATGGTTTTACGACTCCATCAGTTTAATTTTTTTTTTTTTTTAACTAAAGAATACCCAAGGATAAACCGCAAAAACTGGCAGAGTCTGGTCTCAAGGGTAAATCGCAGAAGGTAGGACTATTTCCCCCCCCCCCTCGGGGGGGTTTCTCCGGAACTCCCGCTCTTTAGTATTTGGTGTCGCGGGGGTCCTCCGCCCCTCCCTACGGAAGTATGGAAAAAACGCACTCCTCTCCACACCTATTTTTTTTTTTACATTTTTGAATAAGCCGTTGTATACGCTGATTCCAAATATGTACATTGGTTTTTCCGTAATGATTGATTAATACCAGTATTTTTTCAGACTGCATATCCTTCATTTCGTGATTTTTTCTTTTTCTTTTTTTACATCGTACGATTTATACGCTGATTTCAAAAATGTACTCAGTTTTTATGTAGATATGAGATTATGAACAGCAATATTTCAACTGTTGTAAACCTGAAATGGCTCATAAAAATGCATTTTCCTAATGATTTAAAATATTTCGAAACTCTTGTATCATGAGGGTATCCCTGAACTCCGATGTTGAATAATATAGTAGCAACTATTATTTAAAAAAAAGGAATAAATCCCACAGTACACCTAGTCGTTAAACAGAATAGTACCCACTCTATTTATTATATATATATATAATATATATATATATATATGATATATATATATATATATATCTATAATATAGTATATATATATATATATATATATACATATTATTATAATATATATATACTATATATCAATATAATAATATAATATATATATATATACTATATATATATATAATAATTGTTTATATGATATTTCGATATGCAAATTGTATAGATAACTATCTATTGTCGAATAATACTTTATATAATATATATATATAATATATATATAATATATATATATATATAGTAATAAATATTATATATATATATATATATATATGTGGTGGTGTGTGTGTGGGGTGGTAGGAGAGGGTGTGTGATGATAGGAGTGTGTGTTGTGTTAACTCCCACTCGCATGGCGTGTTACCACGGCGCCTTTTTAAAAAAACTTGACACAATTAATATAACAAAGTCGGAAGATATTTGTGAAGAATCGTTCGTTAACAATTATTTCCCTGTTTTATTATATAATTATAAGGTATAACTATGTAATATAAACTATTTAAATATAAATAATATAATCAGCCTAAAAATATCCTTCGCTTATTAATAGCAATATAACTTCCCAAAAGAGTAGTCGTATAGTACTCTGAGAAAGTACTACTTTTTACATCATTCACCGTTTACACGACATTCGCAAATTAGCAAAAGACCGAATCAAAGCTTTGAAGCTTATGTTCGATAAATTCTTTTTTACACAATCAAAAAAATATTTTTTGAAAAAATATATTTAAATTTTTGGACGGCATTTGCACGTTTAATCATGAAAATTTTTTACTATACTCTCTTATTAATCAACTGGCGAGGATTAGGTTGAGAGGGTTATTATTGATTACTTATTATTATTATTATTATTAGTAATTATTATTATTATTATATTATATTATTATATTATTTATATATATTATTATTTTATTTTTATCATTATTATGTTTTATTCATTATTAATTATTATTATTATTATTATAACAATCAAATATTATATTCATTATTTATTATAACTAATTATATTATATTTTATTCATCTATCTACATAATTAACATTATTATATATTCATTGTTATTATTAAATATATATATATATTATATCATCATTATCTTTCAATTATTATTATTATCTATCTTATTAGGGTTAGGATCATTTCATATTATATACCACCTCAACAACGCCTCAATAACAAAACCTATACTATTAAATTATATAATATATATTATTAATATAATACTATACCACCATACTCACCCACTAGTATAAATATACTATACATACTCAATAATATATATATCACTATAATAACATACTACTACTATATATATATACTATATAATTATAATATATAACCTATACCACTACTAACTACACCAAAGTAACACCGCGCACAGTCTAGTACTTACCACCCATATTTCACCACAAGACAAATTCCTACTAAATAACACAAAAACTATAATGTTTAATACTCACCACATAAACACACCCCACTACACTACATATACACTACCCTAATCATACCCTAGTACGCATACACTACCAACTAACTAAATATCACCACTACATATAAAACAATATCCACCAAACACAAATACCTTACACCTAAAACGCGCACGCCACCCCACAACCAAACACCCACACAACCCCTACTCAAAACAACTTAACCTCATAACTCACTCCACTCACTACACTACAATCACCGCACCAATATATATCTCTCTCCGGATAATGAAAACTTATATCACCGCCGCCCTCAAATGAACTAGGATAGTATATACTCCCACCTACCCAACAAAATAATCAAACTACATTATATCAACAACTATATACTACTAATACCAACACAACACATACTCACTACACTACAATATACACAAATACACAATAATATACTAACTAAACCACAAACTATAACTCATTATAACCACCAACTCAAGCTACAACCGCATAAACTATACTAATATACTAATAACTACATACTACTAACTAAACATACATATACTACTCAACACATATACTATCATATAAACACCAACCCCTACCTACACATAAAATACAATCATAACTCACCTAAAACATATATTCAACCACACTAAATCCCCACGCATACAACCCCACGTAACAACTATACTATAAACTCAAATATCCCCAACAAAACCTGCGCCGATCTAAAACACTATATCAAAATATAGTATATCTATTACCCACCCCTATAAATAATAATAATATCTGTAAAATTTTTACCTGTAGATTTAAATAACATACTCCTCACTATAATAAATAATCAAATATACAATTAAAAAATAAAATATATACTATACTTAATCATAATATACTACTACTATATATACTCTATCAAATCAAACTATATACTACTACAACCTATACCCACATATACCTCATACCAAATTATATCTAACTCAACTAGCACTAGCTACGTAAATAATATATATAATAATATATATATATATTATAATATATATGATATATATACTATATAATTCAAAACGTACTCATACAACAACCCCTATATATAAATGATACATAAAGCTATATACTTATATAATAGATATATATATATATATATATTAATATATAGTATATATATATATATATATATATAACTGAAGTATATATATATATAGCAGTGGACAGTATAGTATGGTTATATATATATATTTATATATATATATATATATAAAATTATATACACATAAAACCTATATAAACATAATATATATCACTTTAAACAACAAGTGTAACGATAAATTATAATAACCATCATATGCAAGATTAATTGCGATTTAGGGTTACAAACATAAATAACACACAACACAACTACAACTCACTTACTACTCCAATAATCATATCAATTACACCTAACTACATAGATATAATAACCATATAATCATATAATCTATATATAATAACTACTAATATTATAATCAATATATTATACCAATATATTATATAATATATATATATATATATACTAACTATATATATGATATATATATATACTATAGTATACGAATATATACTATTAGATATTATCATATATCAGTTAGGCTATAATACATAGTACGATTAATATAGACTAGTATAATATGATAGTATTAGAATTATATAAATGACCATATGAAAACAAACAATAATATATAAACTAATAGAATATAATAAAATATAACTCAAATACCTAATATACCAATCACCCTAAATAACCATATATAACTACATATATACATAATACTATAATATAATAATAACACCCTATCACATCCACATACACCTACATAGTATATATATATAAATACCCAACACATATAAATAATATATAATATACAATATACAGACCCGCTACTATACACTAAGTATATATACTATATGATTTACACACCAACACACCTATATTAATATAACAACTATATACCTTATAAGCTCCGCAACTATTCACATTACCGCACTATCAAAGTAAATCAATAATAAAGCATACTAAAACACTAACCACCCACAACCCCTCACCCACCACTATTACCCAATATAACACTCACTAATATATATATATAATAAGCACATTCATCAATGTAGTATACAACAATAACGAATATATACATATAATATACAAATACGTGCATAAATACACATAGCCCATGACATATATATTAGAACAAAATATAATATATATATTATATATATATGTAGTTAGTATAGCTAGTGCTACTTTTGTATTACATATATATATAATCATATATAGATCATATATATATATATAATATACTATTTATTTATAATACTATAATATATAATAATATATCAATATATATACCAACTGTGTATACAATGGGTTTTAAATAATATAACTATAAATATAATACCTTCCACCTTTTCAATTATTTGCCTAATTAGGTTTGATATGTAGAACAAACCCACTATTATTATAACTAAAAATACTATAGTTAGGTACCTATATATATATATACTAACAACTATATACTAATAATACGATATATAGACCTTAGATATACTAACCTCTCATACACGTAGTACTACTATACGACTAAAATCACTCTCCAGTCTGTCCACCACTCTATTAACTACTACACAATAACTCCCAACTATCATATACTATATACAATATAAACTAATATATACATATAATATGATATAAAAAATAATACTCCCACTCACCAAAGATACTATCCATAAGTATCATTATAAAAACTGAATCCTACTAACGCACATACCTACTCATTAAACTACACACACGGGCATATTATATAGATAGCGTATATCATATACCCTAAAATCATATAAATAAAGCAATATATATAACAAATTATATATATCTATATAAATAAGATATATATTAGGATATATATATATCGATCATATATATATATATTACTACTAGTAATAATAATCACCTAATATATATACATATATATATATCAACAATATAATTATAAAATATTTAGGTACTAGTATAATATGGTAACTACATATATAATAGGTTACTATAAACAATATAAAATGGTCTACTATATTAGGTATACAAATATATATATTGATGATAATATATATATAAACTAGTATATAATATATAATATAAATACTCTACTATAATAATATAATAGTAGTAATATATAGTACGTATACTAACTATAAATACATATATAAGCACGTATATATATACAAATCATAGTAAATCGTACATATATTAATGTCTCCTCATAACTTCATAATATTTCAGATTATAAATACATATCATAAATCATACGTATATAACAAAATAACACTATAGTCATACTATTATATATATAATACATATCAAACAATATATATATATACTAATATAATATTATATATATAATAATACATATAATAATATATATATATACATATAGTATATATATAGTACGATAGTAATAATATACTTTATAATATTAACTTATATATATATAGTACGTATATATCTATATACCTATATATATATATATAGATATATATATATATATATATAATATATATCTGAGTAGAACTATATATAAATAACTATATATAAATATATAATAAATATATTAAGACGTTAATACTATAATTATGATATAATATATAATATATATACCGTAAATATAATATATACCTATATAGCTATACATATATACATATAAAAATATAATAGAGTATATATATATATATAATAATATTAAATATAGTATATATATATATAATATATCTATATATATATACTATAATAGGTAGGTAGTAGTATATATACTATACTACTAAACTATACGTATATAAATATATACTATAGATTAGGGTTGTATTTCAGAAGTACCGGAATTCCGGCCGGAATTTACATTTTTTTTTCGGTTCCGGTTCCCGGCCGGAACCGAAACTTATCGACTTCCGAAGAAATGACAGATATATATAAATATAGTATAAACACCTATATATATATATATATATATATATATATAATATATATAATTATATATAAATATATATATAGCTATATAATATATATATATATTATATATATTATATATATATATATAGTATACTATATATTATTACTATGATACTACTAAATTATAATATATATATATAAATATATAAGTAAAGAATACTATATCACTATAGTATAATATAATATAATAACATATAATAATAATTATAACTATTATATATATTATTATACTAATATATTATATATATATATATATATATATATATATATATATTATAATTAGTGGAATAGTGTTCTGAATATACTATAGTAGTATATATATATATAAAATATATATAAGCAAATGTTTCAAGGGAGTGCACATTTCGGTGAGTTTTGATTTTTTTAAAAAAAATCAATTTGGTGATTTTTTTGGATTTTTGTATGATTTTTAGGATTTTTTGGATTGCGTATCGTCACGCAAATACTTAAATTTGGCAAGCTTACAAATTATATGGTACGGGCGTGACGTCACGGAATCTGAAAAATAGGGGAAAAAATAAAAAAAATTCAAAAAATCACAAATTATATTTTTTAAATATTATATAGGTAGTAGGGAAACTTAATATTAATAAATACTATTATATATATATACGGATATATATAAGGCTATATTATATATATATATATATAATATATATATTATATCTTATATATAATATATATATTAGATAGTATAGTATAATAATAATATATAATAATTATATAGTAGCAAATATAGATAATATATAGATATTAATATAATATATAATTAGGTATAATAATATATATATATATATATAACTATAATATAAAAGTAGATAAACATAAAATATAATAAACAATAATAAATATATTATTAATATATATATATATATTAGGGCTAATTATAAGTGGGTTGGCTTCCAGGACGAGAAAAATCAATATTGATCGGGGTATTCGGTCTATTACACAATTTATTGCCTTTTAAAGTTTTATTATATTATTTCAAGAACATAACCTGACCTATCCTAACATGAACAGAACATAACCTAACCTTAATCAATCTCTGCCTTTTTTTTTTGCTCAGACCTATATCGGCATAAATGAAAGCCCCTAACCTAATATTAACGGAGTCAACCACTTATGAATAGATATTCTAAGTAGTATATAATATATATATAAAATATAGTATATATATATATATAAGATATTATATATATTATTTGTATAATATTATAATAGTATATATATCACATATATACTATATACACTTAATATACACCTATATAGAGTATAGTAGAGTAGGGGGAGATTATATATATATATATAGGTATATATATATATTGTAGTTATATAATATATAATACACATAATAAATATATATGTAAGTAAAAAATTATTTAAATATATAGTTGTTAGCATATAAGAGGTAATAGTATATAGAGTAATAAGTAACCTACCAACATAACCCACACAATAGCTAAGAGTAAGACGTGATCACAGGGTACAATATATATGAATATATACTATTAACATAGTGTATATATATATATTTAATATCGAACATATATATATATATAATAATTAATATATATATAATATATATATACTATAATCAATATAAATATATAATATAAATATATATGAAGCTATACTATATATAATATATAATATAGCAATATTTACTAATATATAATGGGTATATAAATATATGTATAATAGGATATATAGTAGATATAATATATAGTAGTATATAGGATATAGCGAGTATAAATATATATATAATACTATATAATATATATATATATAAAGAATAATATATATATATATATATACTGTATATTTATATATATTTAACGAAGGTAATTGAATGGATATATATATATAGATAGATATATAATATATATATAAATATCCCACTCACTATAAACTTAACTAATATAATATGTGGTAGAGATATACGTATAGCATATATATATAATAACGTATATATATAGATATATAGAATATATAGATATTTATTAATATAGGTAAAGTAATTATATAAGATAATATAAGTATAAAACGATACATAAATGATATAAATACTATATAGTAAATTAAAGAGATATAGGTAGAAATAGTTATATATATATATATATATATATAAATATATATAATATATAAAACTATATATAGATAACTTATATATAGTGAATCAGGTAGGTAGGATATAACTACATACTCATATAATTATATAAGGTATATTTAGGTAGTATACTATACATATTATATTAATACTATATATAGTATATAATAGTATATATAGTATATATATATTATATAAATTAATATAATATATATATTTATATCATTATATATATATATATATATGTATATTAATAGTAATATGACGTAGTGCACGTATAGTAAATATATATAGTAGTATAGATATATAATATAGATAGTATGCAGGATATAATATATAGTAATATAATATAAACCTATATATAGTAACTATATATTGAGATGAGACGTAATATTATAACAGAGATATATATATTGAGGTAATATACGTATATATATAGATTATATTATATATATAATATATATATATTAGATATATATATAATTATTATAGGTAAGATAGTAGGTATATAAATAGATAGGAGGTAGTATATAGTGACAGATAAGCAATATACATATACAGATACATATTACAAGGGCAGTAGTACAATACAGCGTATACAAATACATAGTCCAGTATACAAGAAAGAAAATTTTTTAAAAAAAAAAATAACAATACCAAAACAATACTGTAAAGATAATAATATATATTATATATTAGTGATATAGGTATATAGTATATATAATATAAACTCTATTAACTATTATATATATATAGTATATATATTATATATGTAGAAGTATATATAGATAGGTATAATATGAATCAGTACGGTCTGTGGCCGAAAGCATGGGGGAGGGGCATTCAAAATAATTAAAAAGTTAAGACAAGTCCCCGTATCAGAATATAGGTATATATATAGGAGGTAGATAGGTATATTGTATATATAGTATGTATAATAGTATAGTATAAGATAGTATAGTAATCAAAAATATTATATATCACTAATAGACATATATAGTTAATGAGATATATAGTAATGTGAGTGATATATTTTAAGGAGTGGTAGAGCGGATAACCGCGTAGCACGCATGCGATAGCGGATATCCGCATTCATTTCTTCACTATCCGCATCGCAAGCCAGCATCACGCATAATTTTTTTGCGAGAATATAAGGCCGGAAGCTATTCATCTATAAATTATATGAGAAACGTATGCGCCATACCTTATTATATATATAATAACAGATAGTTACTAATAATAATACCAAGGACACGGTATCATACTCATTAATATGATACATCACTAACGATATACTATACCTATATCATAACGTATATAGTACAGTAAGTAACTATACTATATATATACTAGCGTAATATATACAATAGTCCTGAGGATGTATCAATATAGAGAAAACCTCAAGAAAGAGAGGGAAACGAACCCTTCACCGAGCATGAGACGAGAGAAAGCACTCATACTTTCGCTGAAAGATTGAAGGTAATAGATTTCAAAACTCTGCAAAAACCGATGGAGCTATGTATCGTTGCAATAGCCAACTTTTGGATTATATAACGTATGATACGCATATAAATTAATTGTCGTTGAACCACGTGTTTACAGAGGGGACGACGGAATGACGGCATGAAGAAGAAGGGGGCGTTAAAATTAACTTCAGAGATTGCCTATGTGATTGACAATGCTGCTCTGAAAGGTACAGAATTATCACCAGACACATAAACAGCAAAAAGGATGCACACAAACAAGACACAGCATTATCATCTGTATATAGCGTCGTTGCTTGAATCCTCACCGCAAGCAGCCGGATTGAAACGTCCTCACTATGCGTCAACATCAGCAGCGCATTCCGCCAGAGTATCTTGTTCAGCAGCCGGCCGCCGAATTCTCCCAAAAAGCACGTCATCACTGATCGCTAAAGAATTAATCAATAAGAGAAAAAAGCTGGGAAATCAGATAAAGATCCAATTGGTCTTATGGAATATAATTGATGAAAAACTTTTTCCACTATCATTGCAGATAGTCCTCAAGGACAATCTTAGCATGCCCTTCACAGAGTTAGCTACGTGAGCGGCTTCTACAGTGGGTGCAAATCCATTCTACGACAGAAAAGGATAAGCAAACTCTCCTGAAAGGGCTTCAGAAAGCTTTGTTTTTGAACCATAATTTTTTGAGAATTATTAATTAAGCATTAAATTATATAAGACCTTTGTGCATATTGGTGGAGGCTGGGAAAGAGGTGTGGGGGGCAAAAGAGCTTGGGGCGGGTTCCAAGGCGGTCCTTGACTCTGGGTTAACACTGGTCAATCGGGAGTATATAACCATATGGATAGTATATATATATATTATATATATGTAGAGAGATAATATGAATAATAAATAATATAAGAATATATATATATAATGAGATAGTATATATATAGCGATTACTATAAATTAGATAGAATATATATATAATAACTAATAGTTATTAATATATATATATAGTAGTACTAATATATTATAAAAGTATAAATATATATATATAATAAAATTAAAGACATATATATACTACGCGTAATAAGCGCGCTAGTGATTAAGTGGATTTATTGAATGTAAACTAAACTACTGATGAAAATAAAGATTAGTAAGGTTATTGTCAGCTACTACACTGAGTGAATACAGCCCTAGGTGTGAAGTTATGTTGCATTAGTTATAGAAAGAACTGATTGTAATATAGTACTCAAATTCGAAGCGTTACTGAATTTGAATATTTAAGATGTATGTGGTGAAATTGAACGGATGATTGACAGTAAGAGTATGATTTAGTGGAGGTAAATGCGGGAAATATAGCTGAGGATTAGGTTGACTGGTTCTATGCATTAATAATTCCTTGGTGGAATGTAATTGCGACAAGTCTGAAGTGCGCTAAGGTCTTACTTTAAAGGGTTTAATGGTTGTTATACCTCTGTGGTAATGTAGTTAGTATATATAGTTAGTGATAAATTATGGCTGGTAATAAGTGTATAGATTCTAAAGGACAAATGTGGTTCGAGAGTACTAATATTATGTGACAAATCTTTTAGGACGTGTTTATAGAGTGTGAGAAGAATTGATTAAAAATGAGTAAATTAGAACTATTAATAAGAGTTGTAGATGTTGTTAAGATACAAAGGAGCAAATTGAAGAGAATAATAAGAAATTGACATTGATTGATAGGTGTGTGGTCATTGTGTAAAAGGTATTATAATAATGATTTATAGAGTGTCGGTTGGTAAAGTTGAGGAGTATATAATGGTGAGTATTACTGGTGCAATCTGACTGCTGGTTATAGGACCATTAAAGAAAAAGTGTGGATTGGTTAGTAGAAGGAATGTTTAAAGAGGGAGTAAGGAAGATAGAGTTGGGCAGAGGCAGTGTAGAGAAGAAAGGGATGACTAATAGAATAGAGAATGAAGGGTGGCCTCTGGTGGTGAGTGTGTGAAGGCCTGAAACTGATCGTTATAGTGGAACAGCCACCTTGGGCCTCTAGTAAGGCTAGCCAAGCTCTCTACAGTTGACCTCCGCACTCCTAAACGCGTTTAGGGGTCCGATTGCCGTCCGATAGAATCTCCTAGGGTGGATTTTTCTGGACTGCTGATTCGGAGGGTGCTACGGGATGCTTTAAGTGGTATATATAAACGTGGGATTTCGGCGCGTTAAGGCTGGCTTCTTTTTGACTTGCCGGGTCATTATTATGTTCTCCCACTGTTCTGTCCCAGTCTATACTTATCGGTGATGCACGAATGATCTCGCGACAATTACTAGGTGCAAAATGAGGTTCCCTCTGATATATTACACCTCTGTTATAATATAGTATATATAGATAGTAGGTATTTTATAATTAATATAAATATTAATTATATTAATATATATATATTATATAATAATTATATAATATATAATATAATTAATATATTATATTATATATATGAGATATTTATTATATATAATTTTAAAATATATATATAGTATTATATATTATTATTAAGAAGTATAGGTATAGATATATATATAATAATTATAAAGTGAATAAATGGTATAGGATATACAATAGTATGGAAATAATGATTAATATTCTTCTTACTATTCTAACAAGTGTGTATATCGCCATTTTGCGTCGAGATATTTATTTTTTCCGCATACCGTTTCTTCTCATTTGTCTATTTTACAGCTTATTACAGTCCATTCTCGTAGTGCAAGATCCTTGAAATCTTTACAATAGTGGTAGGTACCCTACAGCCAAGGTGGTATCGTGGTCTGTCACGATCTTACTAATTTTCTCTATCATATAAATACAGTCTTAAAATGTGTCGCCATCTACAGCTTGCAGTCATGTATTCTCCTCTATGCGATGACTTTAGCGATCCTTCATTACTCCTTTCAGTTTGCAATAGACGACTCGAGAGCTCAACATGCGAGGTAAGAATAGTGTCATAGAGTAAGAGTGGCTCTCGGAAGAAAGACAGAACCTGTACGTTCTTATCAACCATATGTCAATGTTAGCTCTCGCGGGTTGCTCCAGGGAAAACAATAGGTGTGTTTCAATGCTAACGAAAACTCAGTTCCTGCGCGTTATCTATACTAGCGTAATACGTATTTTCTTTACGAAGATTTACAGTCTACGGTACATCACCAATGGGATACTCCAAACCATGCCCAGCCTACCACCTCCCTGATATACATTGGTTTCTATCCTATTTCTCTTGTACCAAAGATCCGCAGAGCGTTATCCATTTAAATGAATAATGCTCAATTATTTTCATGTATCTTCCGCTAGATTTTGCACGCAGTTCTGTGGACAATAACTGCTCTTGTGTTCTCTTATGTGTCATATCTTACACTCTCCAGCGAAGTGACATCCAGACATCTTTACCGCTGGACATCTCGCTGTCTGACCAATTTCGCGGCTTCCATTCACTTGGATCATGAGCTTCTGTGTAAAAAGTATAATCTCAAATGCTTCTATCGTAAGTTGAAACTTGTTGGAAGCTATAGGCCACTGGATTATTTTGGTTTAATCCCCAAATGGTATGAGTATCATGATATTTTAAGTGACGTGATAATAAATTTGAGAATCTATATTAGCTCCTTCATATCTTGAAGGATGATATTTAATTAATTTATATTTCAATACTAGATTCTTTTATATCTTTGTGGAGTCGAAAGCTCTTCATCCTCTCTCTCTCTCTCTCTCTCTTCTTCATTCTATCTCTCTCTCTTCTCTCTCTTTCTCTCTCTCTCATCATCTCAATCATTTGTCTTTTCCTTTCCTTTATATAATATATATATATATATATATATTATTATATATTAATTATATATATATATTAAACTATATTATATATATATTAATTATATATATATATATAATATATATAATAATATATTATATGATTCAATTTTATAAATATATAATAGAATATATAATATAATAATATAATATAATAATAATATATATTTAATACATATATATATATATATATTAATTAATTAGTAATATATATATATATATATATATATATAGTATAGTTACATAAACTGGATTACTTACCAGATATAATATATATTAATATTATAATTAATATTATATATTATTATATATATATATATATATAATTAATTATTTGATTGTAGTGTACTTAGTTATCCTAGGTAACATGACAAACTCGTAGACATGGTAGTATATATTATACTACTGAACATAGGTA
Organism: Trachelipus rathkii; assembly: GCA_015478945.1. Lineage (NCBI taxonomy): Eukaryota > Metazoa > Arthropoda > Malacostraca > Isopoda > Trachelipodidae > Trachelipus > Trachelipus rathkii. The sequence goes on along the minus strand of JABUQX010046119.1, from coordinate 18,475 downwards.
TATATAAAATAAACTAAATGGGATATACTCCCAAAATCTCTTAGACATATCAATAGGTTATTCATTAAACATCAAATTCAGCTTACAAAATATTAACACATATACTAGCAAGATAACTTATATTATTTAACAAGAAAACTTTTCATACTTCAATAGAATAATAGTGCAAAAATAACAATCAGTGAGACTAATTCAAAAGGCCAAGTCGCTTACCGCTAACTTTTAATCAATTGCATCAGGGTATAACGATATTGAGCATAACAACAAAAAAAAGATAATAGAATACCCAACATAAAATCAGCAGTGAGACCCATGCCTCATTTCGAAGTTTCTACAGTGCAAACTCGACCTGCTATTCTGAAAGAAGTAACTGAAGATAATTCTGACAACTCTACATCAGAGGCAGAAGATGTTTATCACCCAGAAAATGTGAGGGGGCTCTGCACAACAGTTGTTCAATAAAAATGAACTTAATGATTTGAGAAGATTTAAATTTGAACAAAGAAGCTGCGCAATTATTTGAATCAAGATTGAAAGCGAAGAACCTTTTATTTCCAGGTACATCATTCTCCTGATAGCGCCATAGAGAAAAGGATTTATTCTATTATTTCACTGAGAAAGATTAAATGACTTTTGTCATGATGTTTATGGTTTGATTAGCTATTTTTGTTTCAACTACACCCAGCAGACTGGAGATTATTCATAGATTGTTCTAAAAGCAGCCTGAAAGGAGTTCTCTTACATAATTACAATAAATTCAGTTCACTTCCGATAGCCTACTTAATTCATTTGAAGAAAACATGTCAAAATATAAAAAAAAACTCTTTTAAACAATGTGAAATATGAAGAACATATATGGACACTTTGTGGTGATTTAAAAATGAGTAAAATGTTATTTTCACAACAATCTGGATACTCTAAAATTCCATGTTTTATTTGCAAATGGAACAGTAGAGCTATAACTGAACACTGGAA
>JABUQX010046119.1:10000-12500 GCA_015478945.1 Trachelipus rathkii | reverse complement strand
GTCAGTCATGAAGTGTTGCCAGTGAGCGTCTCTTTAGTGGTGCTGGTCTCATCTATGATGAAAACGTAGTAGGTTAAATGCTCAGAAAGAGCTGAAAAATTAATATTTTTTAAGTTTGGAAATTCAATAACAATTTATTTCAACTATTGATTTTGCTGTCAACTGTTGTTTTTTAAATTAATGAGGGGAATTTTTTCTTTCAACCGGTAGAGGTTGGGGAAATAAACTATTGGGATGCGTCTAAGAAACATCTTGGAAACAGGAAATTGAAATTAGTTTATTTATTTTATTTTTTAGGACTGGATTCTAGCAATAGAAGCAAATATTCCATTTGTATCTAGTATAAAAAGTTGCATATGATTTAAAATAGGAAATATTCACATTCGCATTCGCGAATATTAAGAAAAGTTATTCTCAGTCACATTCGCAATGATGGAATACCACAGTGGTGGTCTATCACAGTATTGTGAAGCTCTATGCTTGATTTTTGGCTGCCACGGGCTCACACATAAGAGTATGAGAAGATGGTATGGGGAAGGCTTTCTTTTCGACTTGGGTTATGTCTTTTACTTAAATATTCTGTTTCTGGTGCATGTTGCGTACCCCACCCAAATCTGTTGAGATCCGTGGGGATGATAAAGAAAGAAAGGAAGAAAGAAAGAAAAAAGAAAGAAAGAAAGAAAGAAAGAATATAATATATATAATATATATATATTATATATTATATATATATAGTATATAGATTATAATATATATATATAATATATATATATATATAAATATATAATATATATATATATATGATATATATATATATGATATATATGATATACGTTTATACAACGATTAATCTCGAAAACTAAGATAGGTACAAGAAAACTGATAACATATATGGAATCAGCGTATGAAATTTGTATGGAAAATGAAAAAAAAATTCAATTTTTTTTCATTATAGTTATATTTTCAAAAACACGTAAGTTGGAGCAATTCAAAACATATTTAGAATCAGCGTATTAAATTTGTATAAACAAAAAGGATTTTTTTTTTTTTTTAACTAAAAGAATACCCCAGGGTAAACCGCAAGTGCAAGAGTCGCAGGTCTCTCGCTCTGGGGACGACGGGTGGAACTTCTCCCCCTCTGTCCCACCGTCGGCTCGAGCCCCTAAAAAAATTTCATACTTTGATGCAAAATTTATTCATTTTCAGAAATTAATTTACTTTTTTTACATACAAAAATTCACATGCTGATTCCATATATTTTATTAGTTTTCTTGTACCTATCGTAGTTTTGGAGATATAAAAAAATAATAAAAAATAATAAAGAATAATTTTTTTTTTTCATTTTCCATACAAAATTCATACGCTGATTCATATATGTTATCAGTTTTCTTGTACCTATATTAGTTTTCGAGATATGATTGCGGGTAACTTCTTTAGTTTGGCATATACAATATTATATATATATATATATATTATTACTATTATTATATATTATATATATATATTATTATATATATATAATATATATATATATATATACTATATATATATATACTATATATATATATATATATATTAATATATATATATATATATATATAGTATATATATATATATAATAATATTATATAATATCAGGCGAATGCTCATTGCTTGCTTAGCATGCGGCCTATGCCTAATGCAAAAATAAAAGGAAATTAATTATGAATGTCATTATACTGAGCTTTTAGAATAAAGATGTCGATATTTTTTTTTCCTAACACTTCTATTAACAATAAATTCAAATTTATATTTAATTTGCATTCTCGAGCAGCCAACGACAATAAAAATTTTACAAATCAATACAATGCTTGTGGTAGCTTGAGCGCCTACCTTTCTGAGAAGATTAAAGTAATAAACAGGCGCGCGCACATGAAATTCTTCATGGCGAAAACACCATGAAAACTTGCGGATATTTGACAGCAAGCAAATACAATGAGCAAGGGAGTTAAACGCATTTCGGAGTCTTTCTTTAATATTTGTTCATTTATTCCCGTTATTCTAATTAATTTTTAAAGAAATATGGCGAATAATTAGGATCTCTTTTTGCTATTAGAGTAACCATGCTATAATCGTTCAGTATTTTAAAACGTCTTCAAAGTGGTAAGTTTTATTTTTCAGTTATTATAAAAAATTCTTTACGTGATAAACTTATATAATTAAAATAATTAAAATATTGCATTACGCATTGCGGAGGATAAAATCGTATCGAGGACAAGAAAGACTCTATTCACTAGTATTGTTGTCAATCGAAAAACCTTTACATGAATGCTTAAAAATTCATTTGATATTTTATGATGAGGTGTCGTTCAGAAGTTTCTTGAGAAGAACAGGTGGGCAGAATTTATGTGAAGAATCGCTAAGGAGATTCACTACTGCATATTAGATTGCAAGTAAGCTTTAATTATATATATATATATATATATATATATATATAATATATATTATATATATATATATA
>JABUQX010046119.1:0-2500 GCA_015478945.1 Trachelipus rathkii | reverse complement strand
GTATGAGTGGCGATGATAAATAAAAAGCTGTTACCGGCGCCAAAATAAGGATGATAGCAATAGAAAATAGCAGCATCTCGAATATCAAATGCTTTATACACAAATGCGCATAGCCTTAGAAATAAAAAAGATGAGCTAATTAGTTATACCATAAATGAGAATTTAGACATATTTGCATAACTGAGGCATGGGTTAATGAAGAATTATATGAAGACTCCCTTCAGGAATATGAAATAGACGGATTTACTTTATTTATACCCAAGCGTTAGAGGAAGAAGGGTGGTGGTGTGGCGCTTTATATTAAAAGCAATATTCAATCTGTTTTAATGACTGACTTTAAAACTAATCATTATATTAAATCGGTATGGGTAGATATCCTTATGTTCAACAAATCATATAGAATAGGGGCATTTCATAGACCTCCTGGCCAGAGTCAAGAATTAGACGCGGAAATTGTGAAAGAAATTGAGACAGAATGCCACAGTAAAGAAAAAGGTATAGTCATAATGGGTTATTTTAAATTTTCCTGGCATAAATTGGGATTCTTTGTCTAATACAGACCATAGTAGTTCAGTATACTTTATAAATTTGTATACTAGATAACTTTTTGACCCAGATGGTCCAAGAACCCACAAGACAGGATGCACTATTAGACTTAATATTAACTACGATGAAAGTATGGTGGGTGAGGTTAGGGTTGAGGAGAATTTGGGACTTAGTGACCATAATATAATTAGATTTAATAGTGAATGTGAAATCTGGGTCCAAATTGCCCAAGTTAATAAGGAAGGATCTTAGATTCCAAAGTGGTGATTTTACCAAATTACTCGAGACATGCTAAGTATAATTGACTGGGATAAAGAGTTTTAAAGACCAAAACATGTTTATCAATTGTGGAACATTTAAGCCAAATGTTTAATGAAGTATTCAGTCAGTATAGTTTAAAGATAAAACCATTGAGGGTGGCGAGAGAAAACCTGTTTGTGGACTAGAGAGATAAGAGATAAAAAATTAATGAAAGCGTAGATTTTTAAAAATATTCAAAGGTGTAGTAATAGGGAAGATGATTTTAGAAAATTATAGGAAAAATAGAAACGAACTTAACCAGTCAATAAGGGATAGGCAAAGAGAGAGGCAGAAATTAATTTAGCAAGCAATAGCAATAAGAACCCGAAGAAGTTTTTTAGCTTTATAAATTTAAAAAGTAAGAATAGGACAATTTGTCCAATTAAAATTGATGATGAAAATTTAATTAGTTCAGATAAGGAAGTTGGTCAACATTTTCATTGCTTATTTTGCTTCAGTGTTTACTGAGGAAAGATTAAATAATAGTTTGGAGACTAATACGTTTCTTGTCATGCATGTAACAAATTGACTTACAGAATTTGAATTTGATGTAAAGATATAAACAGTTTATTTAGACCATATTGATCCAGTTAAAGACTGCAGGGCTGATGGCGATTATATGGCTAGAATTCTGAAAGAGGGGTAGGATCCAGCATTGCAAAGGCACGTTGTATTGATTGTTTAACGATCTATAACATTTGGTGAGGGTACCAGATGACGTGGAAAGAAACAGCATATGTTGTGCGCTTATTATAAAGAAAGGTTATTAAGCAAGATTTGGGAAATGATAGGCCAGTTAGCTTAACATCTTTGGTTGTAAAGGTTCTGGAAAAAGTTACTGAAAGGTCATACAGAGAAATATTTAGAAGATAACAAGGTATTGTATGACTCCAAGCACGGTTAGAAAGGGTAGTCATGTCAGACAAACCTTTTAGGAATTTAATGGAATACATTATGAGCTGCAATTTGAACCAAGGAGTTCATGTTGATAATTTTATTTAGACTTAGTAAAGCTTTTGATTAAGGTTCCCCACAATAGGCTGATGAAAAGTTATGTGCAATGTGGTATAGGTGAGTGGTTACATGGTGGATTAAAGAGTGATGCGAATAGAAAACAGTTGTGTAAACTAATGGGAATAAATCATCATGGAAATAGTGAAGAGTGGTGTCCACAGGGTTCAGTGGTGGGGCCACTATTGTTCCTCATATATATAAATGATTTCTATGACCAGGAACTAAATGCAAGGTTTCTAATGTTTTTGCAGAGATACTAAAGTGCCACTCAGTTAGGAATAGTGAAATTGATGCATAAAAGATTCAAATGATCTGATAACTTCTTGGGTGGGCAGATAAGGGGCAAATGAATTTTAATAGTAAAAAAGTGTAAGGTTCTTCACATAGGTTACTCAAATAAAAGTTTTAACTACGCAATTATGAATGGGATTGGCTTTGAGTCTGTGGACCAAGAAAAAGATTTAGTGTGATTATAAGCGGAATTTGAAAGTAGCTAATCAAATGTTTGGAAGCTAGAAATAAAAGCTAATAAGATGCTGTCATAATAAATCGCCAAGTTGTTTTACAGAGCAAGAAGTAATAAGTAATGTATAATAGCATATGTTAGGCCAGCTAATAAGAGTATTGTATCTCTCTCTTT
>JABUQX010046118.1:17500-40000 GCA_015478945.1 Trachelipus rathkii | reverse complement strand
TTATTTAGACTCGAAGTGAAAAAAAAAAAAAGCCCACTTTTTGCAAAAAGGGCCCATGTGTATGACAAAAAGGGCCCCCCCCTTTTAACTCTTGCTAGAAAGTTAATTTTTTGGTATTTTTTAGGTTATTATCTTGTTATTTAAGGTTTTTGTTCCTATATTCAGAATCATTTTTTTTTTTTTGAAAATTAAAATAAAAAAAAATAATAAAATAAAAAAAATATTATTCCTTCTAATTTTTTTTCAAACAATCATTTCCTATTTAGGTCAACCCTCATAACTCTTGGTTGAGTTAATTTTTTAGTTTTTAATTTATTATTTTGTTATTTAAAAAAAAAAAAAAAGGTTTTTTGTGACTAAATTATCAAGATTTTTTTTATTTATTTTTTTTTTTATTATTTATTTTTTTTTTTAAATAGAAAAAAAAAAAAAAAAAAAAAAAAAAGGTTAAATTTCCTAAATTAAACAAAAAAATCCAAGTGGGCCAACTCTTATAACTACAAATATATATGTTATACCGTATATATACAACAAGAGTTAAAATAAAGATGGGCCCTTTTTTACATAACATTTATGAAAAGTGGGCCTTTTTTACATAAACCCAAAACTATTTTTTAGCCAAAATACTAAGTAAACAAAAAAATAAACATTTTACCATGTGTATTTATTATTAACCACATATAACAGGCCAATTTTTCATTCCAAAAAAAAGTGGGCCCTTTTTTTGTCATTTCACAGGGCCCTTTTGATAGTCTCGTCGGTACCTGTGTTGATTGGCTGCACCAAATTTCTTGAAATTTGGTGTGGGATTACCTTATGCATGGGACTAACACTTAATTTAATCAATAATAAAATATAATTTCTAGAGTTTCTTAATTTGCAGTATTGACTGGAAAAGTACCAAAATGGTTTTTCACGATTGTCAAAAAGTAGGCAAAATTTTTGAAAAGTTTTAAAAAATTCCTAAAATTCAAAAAATCGAATTTGAACCATTATAACACCTTTAAACATGCATACTCAATGGGGTTAATAGGTCCACCAATTTTTTTTGCTCTACACATACATACGGAGATACAGGGTGGGCCTTTTTTGCATAACAAAAATGTGATGGGCCTTTTTTAGGTAACAGCACTATATATATATTAAATTTATATATACAAATATAATAAATATATTATATATATATATATATCATATATATATATATATATATATATATATATATATATATATATATATATATATATATATATATATATATATATATTTTATATATAAAAATATATATATATATATATATAGGCCTATATATATATAAACTTTCTAAATTGTAAATTCCTAATCACCTTTCTATCTTTCAATAAATAAGCTACAATTTTAAAATATTATTATTATACTCTATAAAAAAAAAACAATAAAAGATAAAATTATTTTCATTGAAATGAATATGTTCGGTCAATCTTTTTTATTATTGTAAACATAATAAAATGTTATAAAGGCTAAAACACTATAATTAATACACGAAAGATTATATTTTTATCAAACTGAATACTGGATACAATTTTAAAGGCACATCCCATAAACCAACTTGATATCATGTAAACTACACTCTTAAATGAGAATTAGCAACGTACATATATTAACTTTCTGATATTATTAAGTAAGACCTTGTCACATTATACGTTGGGTCAAATACTGGTTTTAAAGAAATTATTTTTTTAATAATTTCATCAACGATAAATTTTTACCAAAAATTCCTTATCTAGAAGTTCAAGAGCCTTATTATAATTATTGGGTAAAGGTGTAGCACAGGACTCCAATTCTGGAGAGTATGCATATCCTTTTAATTTATTTTTTAAGCAGTGATGTTTAATGGATACATTTAAATTTTTCTATAAATCTAAAGAACTCTTGAATTTTGAAATGAATGTTTTATATGCAAACTTATCAGTTTCATTGCTTACAAACGAAAAACACCAAATCTATAGTTTCCATAATAATGAATAGATATTCACTAATGAGTTAGACAACAATTTTATTTTTAGAGGGTATATATTTTATCCCCCATAGATTTTAATTCGCTTAATTTTAATTTAATTAAATACTGGGACTGAATCTGACTAAACAACTCTTCTTTAAGAAACTCAGGAAAGAGAGTCCACTTTATTATCATTCTAATTTTTTTTTATATTTGTGTCCTTTTGCTCAAGTTCTTTTAACAAGGACTCTACTTCCTCCACAAGATCATTTACATAAACCATCTTTATTTAGGCCTATATCATTGTCTGTACTCCTACTCTTTATCTGACTAAGATAAATATCTACCTGCAACTTGAGGAATGAATAAATGTTGAATTGAGGCAATAGTAGCGCAGGGGGCTTCACCCCCTATTTTTATAAAAATCACAGGATACTCTAAAAAAAATAATAATGAAGAATAATAAAAAATAAATGTGGCAATCTCTTTAGGAAAAAAAGTTACAGCCTCTCAAAGTTATTATAACTCTCATAGGATTTTCTTATAAAAAAATAAAATTAAAATAAGATCACAGGATATATATACTGTAAAAAAAATAATGATAATAGTATGTAGCAGAAGATCAAACACAATTTATTTATAAAAAATCTCTAGGAATAGGCATATTACTCTTAAAAAAAAAAAATTATAATAATGATAAAATAAAAATCGCACTCTCTCTGTAGAAAAGAAATTGTATATATTAAGCTTCTCAAAATGATTGTTTAAATAATATTTATTACGTAGTATATAATAAAAAAGAATTTTTTTATTTTTTTTAAAGGAAACACAAAATAATTATAATATATTATATAATATATTATAATATATATATATATATAGTATTAGTTAATATATATATATATATATAATATATAAGTGTATATAATATAAAAAACTACCTTTTTTTAGAACGTCGCCGGTGGTTACGGCCTATGCAGAGAGGTAACACGGGGGACCACAGGAAAACGAACTTTAAGGCCGGCTATCCCAAACAAGCGCCACCAACGTGTTCGCAGTCAAGTTTAATTCTTGCCCCCAGGTAGATAAAACCCAACTGCTACGCGGGGGGATTTGAACCGCGTCTCTCGTTATGAGAGGCTGGTGCAAAAGGTTGACTCAACCTCCTTGCCGGGCCACGAGGCGTTCATATATATATATATTTCACTAGTAATTATATATATATATATATTATAAATATATTATATATTTATATATATATATAGTATATATATTATAATATATATATACTCTAAAAAAAATACTATAATAATAAAGCTTAAAAAAAAAATACAAAAATTATATATGGTTAAATAATAGCTCTGACCTTAAGGGTTTTAAAATTTTCCCATTTAGCTTTCTCATATAAAAAATAATTAGTGGGCCTCATGCTCGTAGGTCTCGTTTTAGGGCCATTCTAGTTTAGGTTTATGATAAGATTTGTTTAAGATATACATATATTTTCTCTGTGCTATACCAACAAACATTATCATAACCTGAACTAGAGAGCCTGAAATGAGACCTAACCTGGATGGATCAATAATAAAGTCTATGAGAGTTTTAACAACTTTGAGAGACTAACTTTTTTTCCTAAAGAGACAGCCACATTTGTTTTTATTTTTTATTCATTATTATTTTTTTAGTATATCCTGTGATTTTTATAAATATCAGTGGTGAAGCCCCTCTGCGCTACTATTACCGGGCTTGAAATATAGGCTTAGATTTTTTATTAACTTTATCAAGAAGAGCTTGTATCTCTGGGTCAGACATTTTCGCTGAAATTAAGGCTTGAATGACCCAAGGACAAATGAAACTTTGAAGAAAGAGAGAAAAAATGTTCTACCACCAGGCCAAATTATTTGATGTGAATTTTGAAAAGGTTTACAACACCAAAAAAAAAAATTAAAATTTTGAAGTCAAAAAAGATCTAGGCCTACAGGGCCAAACTTTAAAACTGAATATTTTGAGGAAAACATGGAATGGGAATATTTAGGTTAAGCTATAATGTATTGCTTCCCTAACTCTCATACCAAATTTTGAATTAAATACACCTGGACTAACTAAACTTAGGACAAAAATGCCAATATTCTGGTCTCGATAGGCCCATGTAGCTTCTACCCTCTCTATACTTTCAAATGTCTAAACCTTAATTTTAAATTAATTTTGTACTAAAATTGCACATCCGCAAAATATCATAACTGGGTAAAATGGTAATAGGAATGGGTAAAAAATATCGATATATCGAGATATCGATACTTTGGACTCAATATATCGATATTTTTAGCGATATTTTCTTGAGCGATATATCGATATTTAGGTATTTTTTTTAATATCGAAGCCGATATATTTTTAAAAATATTTTTAAAGGCCGGAACAAAAAATCTTTACCTTCCTCTCCCGACACTAGCTGCGTTTCCCGAAGCCCGAGTACAGCCCGTGTGCAAAATCGACTCGGAAACGCTTCGAATTGAAAAAAATAATTAAACCAACAGAGAACAGGAAATTTGAAGTACCTGGGGAAATTGGACTGCCCGAGCTTGTCCCATACGGATCATTGCCTGACTTATTTGTTAAATATCAATGGACTCATTAAACTTATATGTTATCTTTGATTTTTATGAAAACATACGATATATTTTAGTATTCCTTAATATAAAAGTTTTACATAAAATATATTTTTAAAAAACTTTTAGGGCAATCATTGGTCCGACACATGTTTTGTAAAGAAATTGTTTGTAAACAAAAGTATCCTTCCGCAGCCCGTCCACGTTTATTAATTCAGCCGTTTAAATCAGAGAATTTAATAACAAACGGATGCGCCTGTAGACTGTGACGTTATTTATATACGTAACGTAAGAAAGTGAGCAAATCGGAGCTCGGAGATAACGATGCATATTGTATGCCTGTGTGCCCACCCTGGGCTGACAGTCGGGCTCTGAAAACGCAGTACTACTCTCTCTTCTCCCCCATATTTTCGATTCCTCTTTCACTCCCCGGATATAATGTCATGTATAAAAATAAAAATGTTAAAAAACATAGATATATATACATACATATATGTGTGTGTGTATATTATTAGGAGAGAGGGGATCGTCAGAAATCGTAGGAACATGGCTACATGCGCACCATGGGTAACATCCACATAGTCTAAATATGTAGTAGAGCCCAGAACTTGGGAATGAATAGCACGGATATTATTAGAAAACAAAAGCAATTCAACACAAATGGTAGAAGGCACCTTTGAGAATTACTTTAGAAATATGGTAATGGGAAATATAATATAACATAGATAATTAGATATATATATATAATTATATATATTAATATATATATAATATATATATATTATATAATATATTATATATAGTAATATATTAATATTATTATAATATATATTATATTATATATATATATATTAATATATATAAATATATATAATATATAATATATATATATATATATACTATATCATATATAAGATTATAATTTTACATAGTTATCTACCTACTTATAACCACTTATATTACTATATATATTATTGATTAGTATAGTATATATTATATTGGCTTAATGTTTTACCTTTCGCAGCAGATTAAAAATAAAAACTGAAGTCCACTGATACCTTTTTTTGGGATTATTAATACCCATATTACATCACAGTATTAAATTATCCGAGTAGGTCAATAAGATAGGATTTTTGGATTCGGGACGAATTTGCTGATAGTGCCCTTTGTAGAATTGAATATAAATTTCAAATGATATTGGTCTCAAACAGATTCTTAGAGCTGTTCGTCGCACTTTCTTCGAATAATTGTTTAACTATAAGAGCCACGTCCTTCGACATCGATACCGTCTAAACATGACGACGTATCACGCATAATATAATTATACTGCTGAAATATAATAGGTATATATATATTATATTAATATTATATATATATGAAATATGATATCATAATCAATTAATAGGTACTATCATAGATAGCTTTTATAAATTTATCATATAGAGATATTAATAGCATGATAATAATTTAAATATTTATATACGAGAGAGAAGACAGGGGAGAGAACAGAACAGAGAAGGAGAGAGAAGATTGGGCAGGAGAGAGAACTTCCTTGACAGGAAACAAGAGAGAGAGAGAGGAGGAGGAGGAGAGAGAGGAGAGAGTCCAAAATTAAATCTTATGAATTTTAAGACTGGAAATTTGGTTAGGTGAGAATGTAGTCAGAGAGGTGAACAAAATGAGACTATAGTAGAAATATTGTGATGAGACAGACTGTTTTTGGAAGACGTGTCACACTAGCTCTTCTCAAAGGAAGTGTCCTGTGATTAGAAAGTCCAAAACACCGTCGGTTCTATAAAATAAGGTAATGAAACAGTTCGCTTGTTCGAAAGTGATTAGAGAGTCGAGAGTATCAGTTTTATATATGATTATATATATTATATAGTAGATTGTATAGCTAATAGGTAATATATATATAGAAATAGTATAGTAGTATATATATATATATATAATAGTACACTCACTAGCAGTATCTGATAATATAAATCACTAAAATAGGTATACCTTAGTAGTAATATAGTACCATATCAACACATATAAAAATATATAATACTACATTATCATATATGCATGGGACTCAGGAATTATCTTTAAAGCAACCTTCTCCATATATTTTCATATTTATTGTTTTGATCAATTGTCCAAAAATTCTCTTGAGCGGGAATGAACATACTTTAATATTAACTTTATAAATTAAAATATGTCAAAGGCAACATTGTTTATTGCATTTTTAAAAATAAAACTTCTATTTATATTACAGGCACACTAGGTTATTCTAAAAATATGGAGAACATCTTCAGGTGTAGTTTTGACTGACTGTGAAAGAGCCTTAATTGTGCATTTGGTGACTTGAATTAGTTTGTCTTTTTTTTAGGGAGGTTGTTAATTTCTGAGATTTTCTTTGGTATTTTGAGCGCGGTCATTATTGTATCTTTGTAAAATTATCTATGTACATTTCACCCTGAATTTTGTTGAAGTTTTTGCATTTTATGTAACTATTATTCGATCATTTTGCGTTTCTTGGCATCCGATGCATATATATAATTGGTCAAAATAAATCTTTTTTAATTCTTTGAATACTCTGATGAGCTTCAGTGTCATTTCAATCTCAAGTTTGGTTTTTAGTCTATACCATAAAAGGGAAAATGTTTAGATCACCTTAGCTGACCCTGAACTTACAGGTAAACATTGAATTGTCGTAAAAATATCAGAAACACCTATGGAAGTTTATCTTAGTTATCATTTTATATTTTTAAAAGCTTCCACCAACTGGAAAGAATTTTGTATTTCAAACACATGACAAAGGGAGAGGTTTGAGTGTCTCGGCTATATACTGTTTAGTAGAGATGTACCAAATATCTATTTTTCAATATTCGCAAATACAAAAATTATGAGAAATTTTTTTAATATATGGAAGCAAACTATGATGATTTTATATGTCGATCTTTTTATTGGTTTAATTATTATTATTCCAATTGTTTTACTGTTTGCCTTATTTTTCATTTCTGATGTAAATATGGGCTCAAAACTTAAGTGATTGCTATATAATAAATTATTTATCGAGACATATAGTCTCAGATCTATGGGAATGATGGTCATACAAAAGAAAGTGACGTTTTCATATAATTAACAGAAACATTATGACTGCACACAATAGGTTTCAATCATTGTTTTACATAATATCAAGGTGGAAATTCCTGTAAGAAATTAAGTACTCTACCTTCTATCAACAAGAGAATCAAGGAATCAGAAACATTTATTACATTTGAAAGCTAGGTTTATCTTTTTTGAATAATTTTATTGTTAAATTTACGATAAAAATGAACTGCATTAAAAATAAATAAATAATCACACAAGGCAATTCAAACACTCTCCTAACTTTACACAATTTATTTAGTGAAAATAAAAAAATATAATATAAAATTTGCTGCCAAAATAATCTTAGCAATATAAATTCAAGAAATTAAGTATAACTATATACAGTCATAGTAACAAATATGCCATAGTAACAAATCTGGATTTTGACTAATAAATGTTTCACGTTCGATATATATATATATATATATATATATAAAAATATAATATAATATAATATAATAATATATTATATACTATATAATATATATATATATATATATATATATTATATTATAATATAATATGGTATTATATATATATATATTATTATAATATATATATATAATGAATAATTAATAATAATAATAATAAATGAATAAATAATATACTTTCTTTCTTATCACCTTCCTCTTCATCCAAGCCTCGGGTAAGGTGCGTAGCAAGCATCGGAAAAGAAAAAGCAGTAGGAGAAGCATGACAAACGTCGAAAAGAGAATCCCAGCTACCGTCCCCTCTGTAACCAATTTAATAGGAAGAAGTCGTCCACAGACAGAAAATCCACCCCTAGAGCATCATGTGACCGCGACGGACCCTCACTATTGTAAATTCTCAATGTAAGGGTTCATCCCCTGGCCCCAGGTGGGCCACCACACCATGCCCCCAATACCAAAAAGCCCCCGCCATCCTCCTATCATGCACCTTCTATTCTCGCCTCTGCCAAACTCAAATTTCTTCTCCTTCAGACATTCGTTCCCGACTCAATCCACTTTCTCTTTGCTCCCAGCCGGGTCAGGTTCCCAAACGTACATGTTCTCCCACTAACATCCGCTTAACCAAACCGACTTATCATTCATCCTTTCACATGACCAAACCAAATCTCAACATTACTTTCATTTATTCTCTCATTTACCCCCTATATCATCCACCACCACACATTTCCATCTCTAATTACAACTATCAATTCATTTCCCCTATATTTTCGCCATCATTTGCTATTTACATATCCACCTTAATTTCTTCTTCAACAGCCTAGCAACCATGCCTCCCTAAGATTGTTCCATCTGAACACATCTTTGAACTTTATGAGTTCGTGAATATTACTCCTTATTCCAGCCATGTCCTCACTACCATACAATAAGACTGTAACAACATACCCTCATGTAAGACTCTACCACACTCAAGCTTAGTCCCTTAACATTCACCAACGATTGAATTGCACCCACAACCTTCCTGCCATTCCACAACTTCCTACTACACTACTGCATCATCCCCTTCCCTTCTCATCCCAACACATACCCTGTTAAACTCCATTTATAAACTCAGACACTTGCTCCAGCTGCTTCACCATCTAACTAATATAACTTCACACTGAGACTGTCCTCACTTACAACCAAAACCTGTACTCTTATCTACGTTTTACTTTCAAACCCCTCCTTTTACATGCCCTGCCAAATCATCTCTCTACCAATCCTTCTCAAAACTCTCTTCAGATTCACCACACAGAACCAAATCATCCGCATAATAATAGGTAGGGCACCCTCCATTCATCTCCATTCTCCATCATTTTCTAACACCATTCCGCCATCCCACCCTGAATTCTTCATAACCCCAATTCCATATACAAATTGAATAACAAGGAGACATAACACAACCCTTGTCTCACTGCCGCCTATTAATCCTTAAACCAATCACCACTTAACACCATTTATCTTACAACACGCTTTCACTATCTCATACATACTTTTGATTTTTCCATTTCAGAAGCCTACACCACCCAACCACCTATATCACTAATACCCGCCACAAAGCTTCCCTCAACCTATAACTCTAATCATACGCCTGTTTAAAATCCATAAAACCTAAATATAATTTACTTTTTTTCTCCTCATTTTCTCAATCATTTCGTTTCAATGTAAAAATTATATAGATGCCAACATCCTCTACCACTTCCTAAACGCACCTTGTTCTTCACCAATTCAGTCCTTCAGTCACTCGACCACTCTTTCGACCAAAAAATACCAGCATATATCTTCCCTACAAACACTCAATAAACTTATTCCCCTTATAATTTCTACAGTTCCCCCTTTCTCTCCCTTACCCTTATAAAAGGTAACTATTACCGCTCCCTTTTCCTTTCCCCCAATCCCTTGGAAAACTGTACCCTCCATAAACGCTTATTACACAACTTCCCAAATCCAAATCAAACACCATCTTCGCCTCCCTTGATCATTTTCACTAGTAATTTCATCTATAGCAGCAGATTTACCATTCTTCAACTTTCTCACCTCTACCCAATACCTCCTCCTTACTAATAACCTCATCCCCCAAAATAACCTATTCCTTCTTGCCACCATCAAAACCACACACATTCACTAACACCTCATCATCACTGTTAATATTGTGCAATTTTCGAAGTTTCTTTTCCACACTCCCCCACATCCATTTCATCATTTACAAAAGCACCATCCCTAGTCATCATTATTCTAAGCAGATCCCCTTATTCTCACTCTTAAACCTTCGCGCTTCCTTCCAGAAAGAGCTTCCTATTCCTTGTATTGTCCTCATTCATCCTTCCTTCCAAACTGTTTCATTTTACCTCTTTTTCTCCTTACGTGATGCACCTTAATTTCTTTTTCCTTCCCTTATATAATGTCCAAAGCATCTTTCTTTCCGAACTCATCATTGTTTTTTAGTACATCTTCCAACCACGCTTCTTTTTTACCTTTAAACCGCTTTCATCACCTCTTCATCCACCATTCGCTGTTAACATTCTTACTTCCTACTTTAGCACATCCACAACTATTCCTCTTGCACTACTAACAATTGCTTCCTCATTTGCCCCCAGAATTGTTCAGTATCAACTTGTTCACATTCAACCGATGTACTAGCGAGCGCTCTTACATACTTATCCTTATTGTCTTGCTCACTTAACTTCTCACTCTTAATTTTACCTACTGCCTTTCGTATCACCTTCCTCTCCATCCAACCCCCACTAACTTAATTGTACATAGAACAACATAATATCCGATAATCCCATTCCTAAACCCCTCACTGATTAACATCCAACACATTTGTAGGAAGCCCAACAATCAATAATAATAATAATGAATAATTAATAAAATAATAATAATAATTAATAATAATAATAATTAATAATATATATAATAATATAAATAATAAGTGAATGAATTAATAATAATAATAATAATTTTTGGGGCGTATGGGCGTGAAAGAATTTGATAAAATGAGAAATGGGAACGATTAGAGATGTTGGTGTGAAGAAAAGCGTAATAATGAAGAAGAATAAACGAGAATTGTCTTTTTAAGATGGTTTTGTTTCATACGAACTTTGATGGCATGAGATGTCGGTTCGTGAACAGATGTATTGTATGAAGTCCCTATTGCCTGGAAAATTGACCGCGGGGGAGACCGAAGAGAGAGAAAGCGGTGAGTCAGTTTAAGGAATGTCTTGAAGGAAAAGGAATGAGGAGAAGCAAGGTGCATAAAAGATGAATGGTGGGGTTTTGAGGTGGGGTATGGTTGTGGGGCCGGCCTTGTTGTCCAAGGAATGAGCATAGCATTTACTTATGTCACGTTCTTCTTCTCTATTCTGTTTCCGATGTAAGATGTGAACCACATCCCATATCTGGGGAAAGGAGGAAGGACAGCAACAGAAAAAAGTTCAGAAAAAAAAAAAAAATCCACCCTAGGGCTTAACCGAAACTGAAACGGAACCCTAAAACTTTGGTCATCTCTCAATTTGGTCAGTCCCTTTCTAGCAGGCGGTCCCCACAAGCATACTCCTCACAAAATTTCGCCAATCACACTTTATGCAATTTGCTTTCTCGTCTCTGCCTAAGCTGGGCACGTTTCCTTTAAAGACTCAATAAACTTTCTCTTTGGTCTTCCCAGCCGTTCGATTTCCAGTTTACTCACCACTAAACCATCAGCCTGACCAACCGACTCTCAATCCATTCCTTTCCATGATGACCAACCATCTCAAGCACTCTTTTAACTTCGATCTCAATGACGCTTTCTTCACACGGGCAAACTCCAAAAAAAGCATTCATTCCTTATTTTACAATTCGTTACACAAATCCAGCACCATCCAACGTTAACAATCACACAACGGACTCTCCATTCAACTCACTAAAATAATCTTACTCTTATTTACGTTTACTTTCATACCCCTCCTTTTACACAACCTACCAAACCCCTCTACCAATCCTCTAAAATTCTTTTCAGATTTTCACCACACAAACCAAATCATTCAGATACAAAAAGCAGGGCATCCTCTCTCTTCTTCCATTCTCCATCATTCCTTAAAGCCTTCCCCTGCCACCTCCACCTCTAATTCTTTTTTAACCCCATCCATATATACAAATTGAATATCCTAGGAGACATAACACATCCCTGCCTCACTCCACTAATTAATTATATAAACCATCATCATTTTCGAACTATATTTATTCTTACAGAGCTTTCAACTATCTCATAAATACTTTTGATTGCATTCAGAAGCCTACGACCAACAAGACCACATATATCATTTAACACCTGCCACAGAGCTTTCCCTAAAACTCTTCATACGCCTGTTGCAATCCATAAAAACGTAATTACAATTGAGTCGTATTGCTCTTCATTTCCTATCATTGTTTCAAATGTAATATATCATATATTATTATTATAGATATTATATATATATATTATTATAATTATATATAATTAATATATATATATATATATATATATATACTATATATCATATATATATAATTATATTATTATTATATATATGTTATTTATCATCATTATCATACCACCTCGTTTCCCAAGACTGGGGGTAAGCTTGCACAAACATGCCCAGGAAACAGAATATTAGTAGAAGAACATGACAAAGGTCGAAAAGAAAGCCCAGCCCTTACCGCCCCCCTTACCACTACAAGTCGAAAAGAAAGTCCAGTCAGAAAATCCACCCTAGAGCTTCACGAGACCGCTACGGACCCTCACTATGCATCTCGTCAATGTGGGGTTCATCCCTGGCCCAAGTGGGCCACAACCTTACCCCCCGTCACAAAACCCCGCCAATTCACTCCGCTATTATGCACCTTTCTTCTTCGGCCTCTGCCAAACTCACATGTTCTCTTTTCCTAACTCAATACACTTTTTCTTCGGTCTCCCTGTCGGTTGATTTCCATGCACACTCACCACTATACATCCGCTTAACCAACCCGACTACATT
Source organism: Trachelipus rathkii (assembly GCA_015478945.1). Lineage (NCBI taxonomy): Eukaryota > Metazoa > Arthropoda > Malacostraca > Isopoda > Trachelipodidae > Trachelipus > Trachelipus rathkii. Next base: position 26,820 of record JABUQX010046118.1, on the reverse strand, counting down.
TATCCTTTCCACATGACCAAACCATCTCAACGTACTTTCATTTCATTCTCTCATTTACCCCTTCTTCACACCCACACATCCTCTAAATGTGTTCATTCCTCATTTTATCAATCTTCTCACCACTTAACCGCCCCTAACATTGTCATCATGAACACATTGTACTTAGATCTATTCCTCTTATTCCAGACCGATAGTTCAAAAGGCTATACATTAACCACAGGTAACAACATACCCTTGTAAGACCTAGCGCACTCAAACTCCTGCCTTTCACCATCCACCATCATTAATTGCACAGCACCTTCCTTGCCATTCACAACTTTCCTACACACTCTGCATCATCCGTTCCCTTTTCATCCAACATATAGCCTAAATATTTAAACTAAACACTTTTCCAGTGCTCACCCATTTAACATACATTTCACACCGAGTACTGTCTCCCCCACTCACAAACCAAAAACCGTACTCTTATCTACGTTTACTATCAAAATCTCCTTTTACACACCCTTGCCAAATCTCCCTTACCATCGCTTCTTCAAACTCTCTGTCAGATCGTAACACAAAAACAATCATCGCATATAATAGGTAGGGACTTCCTCCACTCTTTTCCATTCTCCATCATTCTAAGACTATCCCTCCACCTTCACCTCTAATTCTTTCCATAACCCCCATCCATTATACAAATTGAACTAAACCATTGGGCATAACGCCATCGCTCCCTCACTCCGCGATGAATATTAAACCAATCACTTTCAACCCATTCTATTCTTATACACGCTTCACTATCGTCATACATACTTTTTATTTCATTCAGAAGCTATATATCACTAACACCTGCATAGAGCTTCCCTATTAATTTCTATCATACACTTTTGCAAATACATAAAACCTAAATACAATTCTTATTCTTCTCCCTCATTTTCTCAGTCATATATTATATATAATATATATATATTATATATATAAATATATATATAAAATATTATATATATATATATATATATAATATATATATAAAATATATATAGTGTATATATATTTATATATATATTATATAGATATATATATATATATTATATATTATATAATATGATTAATAAGAAAAATTTGATTTTTATATCAATATTATAATATATATATATATATGGATTCTGTTATTTTTCTACTATGCACTAATAATGTACAGAGGGGCGGTAAGGGCTGGGCTTTCTTTTCGACGTTTTGTCATGTTCTCCTACTGCTTTTCTTTCCGATGCTTTTACAGCACCTTACCCCCAATCTTGGGCAGAAGAGGAAGGTGAAGAAAGAAAGAAAGAAAGATATATATGTTATATATTATACTATATATATATATAATATATATATATATATATAAGAGAAATTTTTACCAAGAAAAGATATATATATATATACGATTACAAAATTATATATCTATGTATTATACATAATATATATATCAATTATATATATATATATATTATATATATATATATAATATATATTATATATATGTATATATTATATATATATATTATATAAAGTTTAAGAAATGGTAAATCTGCAGGTTATAGATGAGAGATTACTGGTTGAAATGACAATCAAGAACGTGGCAGGCCGAGATGGATGATTGATTGGATTTGGGAAGTTGTTGAAATAAAGCGTTTTATGGAAGGTAAGTTTCCAAGGCGGGTGATTGGGAGGAGAGCCGGTAATAGTACCCTTATTATAAGGGTTAAGGGAGAAAATGGAACTGTAGAAAATTATAAGGGGAATAAGTTATACTTTAGCAATGTTTGTAGGATGGTATAGCTGTATTTTGGTGTTGTCGAACAGCGCGAGTGGCGTCGAGTGACCTGAGGACTGATTGGTGAAGAACAAGTTCGTTTAGGAAGGTGTTAGAGGAGATGTGTGCCTCATTTGATGTGTTTCCATGCGAGATTTGTTTGTAAAATTTAGGAGCCAAGAAGAAGTAAAATTTGTATTTGGTTTATGGATTTTGCAAACAGGGTATATAGAGTTAATAGGGAAGCTTGTTTTATGGCAGGTGTTAGTGATATATCGTTATGGTGTTGGTGGTTAGGCTTCTGAATGGTAATGGGAATCAAAAGTATGGTATACGTAGTGAGCAATTCAGGTGTGTAAGAATAAACTGTGGGTTTGCTTTGGTCATAATAATTTCTTTGAGTATAGATTCTTCTGTTGTAAGTGTCAGGATGCCTAGGTGGTGGGATTGTATGTATTACGTCAGAGGCAATGAATTGAAATAGCGGAGTCAGTTGACGAACTAGAGCGTTGAGATTATGTTTCCTTTTTGATTATTCCAATTTTGTATATAATTATGGACTTTGGTGTACAAGAGTGATGAAATGGAAAGAGAGAGAATCGAGGTATGGAGGGCGAGATTTTTAAGATGGTTACCAACGTCCGATTGTTCGATAACATTCTGGAGCTACTCATAATACTCCGATCCATTGGCAGATAGGTGAGTACTGTATTTCTCCGATCTCTTGTATTTGTTTTATTCTTGTGATCATAAATTCCATTATCTTCTGTTCAACAGCCTGTTTAAGGCTTTCTGAAATTATCTGATATCAGAACTAATTAGCTCAGGGAGATGACGTAAAATGGCTGAATTAGATAATGATTGTTAATTATATATGTATATAGTATATGTCTCATTAGTGACTATATAACTCTAATCCATTATTATATATGCAGTGATAGATTTGGTATCTGTATATGGTTAGGTGCGAAATTATATAACTATTGAAGATTAGATATTATGAAGTAAATGAGGTATGAGTATAAATTATGGATTATTAATAGGAAGAATGTATGTCAGTAAGGTGGTATAAATAAGGAGGGTATTTGAAATAGTATAGTAAACGTATAAGATAAGGTGAATAAGTTATTAATTGTAATTTGTAGATAGTAGAGTAACCACTCCTCTAGTGTGAATAATGTAATTATATATGTTAAGGTGGATATAGTGAAGTGCAGTGGGAACAAGTGGCTTGAGGTTTAAAAATATTCGTAAGTGAGTATGTGATTGGTCGTTCATCATTGAGGAACGGGAAACGAGGAAAATGATCTATGGAGGTCTATTAATGTATGGTATTATACGTTTCCAAGTCATTCCATCGTATGATTTTAAGTGGCGCTAGGTAATGAGGATTTGAACAATATGACTGGTTAAGAATTTTGGATAATATGTCTTAGATTAAAGAGAATCAGATGGGTGTGAAATGTAAAGGGGACTAAGATCCTGTTGAAGGGTACAATGGCAGTAGGCGTTGGTCTACATGAGAGGTATATGTTGTGTATCGCTGTCTATTGAAAATAAATTATCTTAGGAATTAGTGGAAGAGATCTTGGTCTGGAATAAAAAGTATGATAGATCTGAAAGAGACATAGAAGATCTATTGAATGCGCTATAGGAATTTTTTGGTGATGTTTTTCAAGATGTATGGTGATGAACCACTCACATATCTTTATAATGGAGCTATGTGGCTACCTGTAGTTAATGTTAATAGTGAGTGTTTTGAAACTATTTCTGGAGAAGTGAAAAATGAGAGGTAAAGGTGTTTAGATAATCTAAATAACATATTAGGTGAAGATCAACATGTGATTTTGTCAGTGGTACCATTGTGTTTGTATTGAAGAAGAGGGGCGTGGTTAAAGGGGTGAGGATAAGAGAAATTGATTAAGAGAATAATTTAAAGGAAATAGAAATAATGAAGCAGTATTTGTTATGAGACTGTATTGTTGTCACTGTTTGGATAAAGTATGAAATGATAATGCTCTGGGTGTTAGAGTTAAGACGAGAAGCTTAAATGAAAGACAATTAAGAGACGAGAGTTACATTGAGATGGTTTAGTCATATTAGAAAAGTGGGGCGAGTGGTATGATGATAGTCGGTTTAGTGGTAATGCGGATGTATAGTTTGGGGAGTGTGCATGAGACTCGAGACCGCCGATGGGAGACCAAAGAAAAAACTGAGACTCATGAGTTAGTGTAAAGAATGCCTCTGGAGGACCGGGAGAAAGCATGGTAGAGAGAAGTGTTGAATGTTCGAGGAAAGGGCAGTGAAGGAAGACAACAAAAAACGAAATTGTCTGAATAGGAGGAGCTAATGATGAGTTATAGCAAAACAGCGGAAGAGTGAAGATAAAGGGGCATCGAGGAGTTTGTGTGATGTGAGGGGGATGATTGGGCTTTGCCCAGGGGTAATGCGGCGATGAACCCATAGGTTTGTTTGATCGGGGGAAGGCATGTTGACTATGCCCCCACCTAGGTGGCATGCAAGGACTTCATCCTACGGTATTCGTGAAAAGTACTTGGTGTAGAGAACCCTGTACATTGATTTTATCTATGTTGACCACGTATTACCATGTTCTCATGGGTGGTTAAAAGTAAAGAAAAAAAAGAGGGAGGGGTCCCGTCGCGCTTTCTTTTTCCGACTTGCGTCCATTGTTCTATCTGGGGATTTAGAAGTGAATTATATAATATATATATAATAATATATATAATATATTATATATATATATATATATTTATATATATTTATATATATATATATATATATTAATATATATGTGTCCCTAATTATGATAAGCTATCATTATAATATGGTTTCTTTTCGTTGTCTTTACTACCTCTTTGCCCAAGAGCAGGTTCTGTCTGTTGAACAGGTTGGTAAGGTGCGTGTCATTCACGTCATACCGTAAAGGAAATTATACGCAGCAGAAAATGATGCATAAACAGGTGCACGAGGAAGTGGAAAGCCCAGCCTCTACCCCTACTGTACCATTAATGAGTTAAGGAGCTGCTGAGGATGGTCTTGTAGATGAGTTGAGAGCTGAACTGATTCGGATGGTTTCCTTCATTCGGAGAGCATACACATGACCTTGGGAGAGGAGGATTGTGAACTCGCATTTGTCATCTTATTCTCTGCGTCATAAGGACCAGAATCCAACCTTAGTACCAGCTTCAATTTGGGACCTCTGACTACCATCCGTCCAACTGACATCGAATCTCTGTACTCCAATCCGGTCTGTGTCGGTTAGCTGGCGGCCAAAGAGTGAATAAAAAGAAAGAAAGAAGAATATATATATATATATAATATATAAATATATATAATATATTATATATATATAAATAGGTTTAAATAGAAAAAAATGGTTTAAAACAAATATATATATATATATATATATATATATATATATATAATCTTCCTTCTATCCCCAGATAGAACATGACGCAAGTCGAAAAGAAAGCCCCTCCCTCTTTTTTTTTTTTTTTACCCAGTGAAAACTCGTGGCAATAAAAAAAAATCCACCCTAAGACTCACAAAAACCCGAGATGAAACCATCACTGTTGTATCTCGTCAAATTGGGGTTATTCCCCTATGGGCAGATCACATCAAACCATACCCCCTCACAAAACCCCGCCATTCACTCCTGTTAAGCATTTTTCTTCTCGCCTCTGCTAAACTCACATTCCTCTCCTTCAGGCATTTTTAACTAACTCAATCTAGTTTTTCTTTGGTCTCCCATCCGGTCGATTTCCAGCACACTCGCAACTATACATCCGCTTAACAAACCGACTATCATCCATCCTTTCTATATGACTAAACCATCTCAATGTACTCTCGTTTATTGTCTCATTTACGGCTTTCTTCACAGCACATAACTAGCTAATGCGTTCATTCCCCATTTTATCAATTCTTCTCACCCCTAACACGCCCCTAAAATGGTCCATCTGAATACTTTGTACCTTAGATCTATACCCCTTATTCCAGAATATAGTTTCACTACTATACATTAATACAGGTAACAACATTAACAACATACCACCATGCAAAACCCTAGCGCATTCAAGACTTAGTCCCTTCACATCCATCAAGGATTTAATTGCACTAGCTACCATCCTACTGTTCACAACTTTCCTGCTATATTATCCAAAATTCTTAATATTTGTTCAATTAATAGGCAAAAATTAACGATGATGATTGAGAAAAAATATGCCAATTTTGCAGATGACGATTAATCGTCCCATCACTAATATATATATATATATAATATATATAATATATATAATAATAAAATATATTATATATTATATATATATATATATATATAATATATATATATATATATATATATATATATATATATATATATATATATATATATATATATATATATATATATAAAAGTTACACTTGGCTAATTAGTTTGATATCAGAATTCAAGAAAGCTAACAGGATGTAGAAGGCACGAAAGAATAATGCATTTATGATCAAAGAGAAATAAAAGAAATACAGAGATCGGAGAAAAACAAGTATTACCATTCTGCCAATGGACGAGTATTTGAGTAGTCGATGACGAAATCGAGTGTAATCTTAAACTGTCCATCTCTTGTAAAGTTAATTTGTATGAATGAACCTCCATCTGGTATTACTCCATCCATAAGGTTCCTGTCAAGAAAATAATAATAATAATTAAAGAAGATAATGAAGTAGTGCTAGTAGATGAATGAACCAAAAGATCAACTATTTGAATCAAATATCGGTTTCTTTAGTTTAAAATTTTTCTTTCTTATTTTTAAATTTTTTTATTTTTATTTTTAAACAAATTTTTCTTTTTTATTTTTAAAATTCTCCTTATTAAAATTTTTCTTTCTTATTTCTTATATTGAGAATTCTATTTAGTTTAATGTTGAACCCGTCCCTTAAGCTAATCACAAATTTTAGATATATTTTTCATAATATTAGGTATACTTATACTCAAACATATTCAATATCATGTTTAAAGAAAAAAATCTCCTACATAATTATACAAAAACAAATTACCACAAAAAAGTTTGTATATGCAAAGTTAATAAATTTCATTATCAGATGCATTTTAAATAGACAATTAAAGAGCTAAAAAATTTGTTAAAAAAAAATTTCAGTAAAAAATAAAAATCTCACAATTATTCATCCAATACATACGGTATGTAAATGAAACTATTTCTTACAGTTGTATACAAAATTAAATCTAAATATCTCCAAAGCTAATGAATAGATTATTCAGTATGATACTAAAATGAAAATGGGTAATAAAAAGATTGTAAGTTATTTCATTATAATAGAAATAAAATTTACCTTTTAATTAACAATGATCTTTCTTTAGAATGTAGACATCTTTTTTTTTAAAAAAATAAAAAATATCCTTTTTTTTTTTTTAAACAAAACTATATAATATTTGAGGGGTAAAAAAAATTACCTGGGGTAAAAAAAAAAATTTAAGTTATTTCATTATAATAGAAATAAAATTTACTTTTTAATTAAAGATGTTCTTCCTTTAGAATGTAGACATCCTTTTTCCCCAAAAAAAAAAATTAAATTGGTAAAAAAAAAAAAAAAAAAAAAATTTTATTCAAATTTTTGGTGGTAATAAAAAATCTGTTATATACAGAAAACCAGTGAATTAATATAACTATTATGATAATATAAAAGCACTACCAATATGTGGTGTTAATGAAATTTTTTTTTTGCAAAAATCCAATACATATAGAATGGTAGCCAACTTGGTAATATGTGTAAAAAAGTTAAAATGATCATATTTCATTAGAGGGTCAGATTTTTTTTTTCCTAGAAACTAGTCATTCTGTAGCAGATTCATAGAACTCGGTATAGAAGTTACTAAATAGTTCAGCTACCAATACAACAACAACAAAAAAAAAGTAGGGGGAGATTTTTTTACCCCAACTTGGCCTTTGTTTTTTTTAACCCGCTTGACTATATATATATATATATATATATATATATATATATATATTTATATATTTTTATATCTTATATTATATATATATATATATATATATATATATATATATATATATATATATATATATATATATATATATATATATATATATATATATATATATATATATATATATATATATATATATGACATTTATAAATGTGGTTGTATGACTCCGTTAATATTAGGTTAGATTAATTTGGATTAAGTTTGGTTGTTAGGTTAGTTAGTTAGGTTAAGTTAGTTAGGTTAGTTTAAGTTAGGTTACCATCCAAAATTTAATGTATTTTACCCCAAATTATTAAAAGAATTGATAATATTAATAATTGATTTTTGCTCCTGAGTCAACCACTTATAATAGCCATATATATATATATATATATATATATATATATATATATATATATATATATAAAAAATATATATATATATATATATATATATATATATATATATATATATATATATATATATATATATATATATATATATGACAAAGATTTTGGTAACCTACCTCTGAACTTTAGCTTCATATGCCTGATCTTTGGTTTTTCCACAAGATTTGTAATCCAGACTCTTCGAAGAAGTCTTTCAACAATTTTATTATAACCAGAGCCGTTTCCTGCACAAAAAAAAAAAATATTCAAATTAACCCCCCAAAAAATTATAAGATATATAATAGAACAAATAAACAAAATTTAATGAAATGAATGAATGCTTGAATGTTTTTTTGAATATTTGAGTGTTTTGCAGGTACACCTAGTATCCTTGATAATATCTGTATTTGCAAAATAATGTACTTATTTTGATTTTTCATCGAAATTATTTTTTAAACTTCACAATTAATGTAAAATAATTTAAGATTTTTTATATTTGGAAATTTATTATTTGTAAACTGCATTATAAATAGTTAGTTAACCGTGATTATGCCTGAAGTATACAGGCAAAATATTGGTACAATATTAAAGGCTTTAACTTCTTTTTATTCTAGAATAGTCCTTAATAAATTTTCTTCTGAACTTAAAGAATTATTTAGAATAGAAAGAACTTGCAAAAAGTATGTTAAAATTGACGCTGATCTAAATTTTCTTATTATAATAATAATAATAAAAATAATAATAATAATAATAATAATAATAATAATAATAATAATAATAATAATAATAATAATAATAATAATAATAATAATAATAATAATAATAATAATAATAATAATAATAATAATAATAATAATAATAATGAGGAGTGAACGTGTTAGGGAGTTGTGTGGTGCGAAGAAAGGCATTAATTGCAGAATACCTGAGTGTATAAAGATGGTTTGGTCATATGGAAAGGATGGATGATAGTCAATTGGATAAGCAGATATATAATAGTGAGTGTGTTGGGAATTGATGACAAACTAGGAGACGAAAGAAAAAGTGGACTGGGTCAGTAAAGGAGTATTTGAAGGAAAGGAATATGAGCTGGGCAGAGATAAACCTTTACATTGATGAGCTACCACAGTTGTTGTGT
>JABUQX010046118.1:10000-12500 GCA_015478945.1 Trachelipus rathkii | reverse complement strand
GTTTTGGTAATTGTTACCCAGAGGGTTGTCACTCCCTATTTTTATGAAAATGGTTGGCCATTTCTGCTCTAAAAGAATAATAATGAAGAATAGTGAAAACGAAAATCGTCACTCTCTTTAGGGAAAAAAGTTATAGCCTCTCAAAGTTGTTAAAAATCCCCATAGGTTTTTCTTTATTTAATTGGTTGGGATAGTGTTTCTGTAGCACGAAGAATAGTGAAAATGAAAATTATAGCTCTTTAGGGAAAATAAATAAAGCCTCTCCCAAAAGTTTTAAATTTTCCCAGACTTTCTTATAAAAAAAAATTAATGGGCCTGGTGCTCGTTTTAGGGCCATCCTAGTTCAGGTTATAAGATTTGTTAATTCTACATAGATTTTCTCTGTGTATACCTAACAAAACTTATCATAACCTGACTTAGAGGGCCTGAAATGAGACCTAACCTGGATCGATCAATATTGAAAAGTCTATGAGAGTTTTAACAACTTTGATAGGCTGTAACTTTTTTTCCTAAAGATAGCAACGATTTTCGTTTTCACTATTCTTCATTATTATTTTTTTAGAGTATATCCTGTGATTTTCATAAAAATCAGGGGTGACAACCCTCTGGGTAACAATTACCATTTTTAATAAGCCATTTAAAAATCATTTCATAATAAAAAAGGGAGATTAGCTTTATTATTAAGCAAGGTGTGGCTTATAAATTTCATTTGATCTATCAAATGTTTTCTTAAAATATAAAACTTAATTCTTTTTTATATATGCTACCCTAAATCTTACCTAAGCGAATTTGTTATAGGCCTATGTTTACAATCCGAAATTTTTGTATTGCCATTTTCGTCTTGCATATTGCATCATCCTAAGTATCACTAAATTAGGCTTAAAGATGTTTCATTAGCTTCATGTTTCATTTCCTTAAGTAGGAAATACACTTTGCCTTATTTTTTGTATCACTTTTTTTAATAAAAATTATAAACAACTTACAGCTTCTATTAAAACTATTAATAATAGAAATATCGACAGTTTTTATCGATACTTCGATAGCGTTTATTTTTACAATAATCGATAGCTTTTCCGATTAAAAAAATTATTTTATAAACATTTAGTTTTCGCCTTTTCGGTGAATAAACTGAATATTGTTAATTATATATATATATATATATTATATATATACTATAACTATATATATTTATATATTATAATATAATAATATTCTATATATATATATATATATATATATATATAGTATAAATATATATATATACTATATATATATTCTATATATATAAATATATATATATATATATATATATATTATCTATACCCTATATATATATTACTATATATGTTGGGGCGGTTCGCTACTCTCTAAGCTTCTTTCCTTTGTTTTTCTCTTCTCAGTTTCTGCTTCTCTTGTCTAGTTTTTTCTTTCAGATTCGTTCATTTTTGTTCTTCTTTGTTGATGGCTGTCTCGACATCTTTTTTTTTCATTTTCATTAATGTGGTATTTTCCTTCCTCCAAAGGTTCTCTTCTTCCCTATCTCTTCTCAACTTTATTCTACCTTTCTCTCTTTTCATTTCAAACTGATAACTTTCTAGGATTACATTTCACTCTTTTATTAAACTTTTTCCACCTCATAAAACTCTTTTTTAATTTCACCCAGTCGACGGGCTATTTAAACTTGTAAGTGAAAAAGGAACAAAAAAAAAACAAATCATTCTTGAACTGAAGCTAAATAACGAACTGTCTTGGAGATTTCATATCACATCGGTTGCAAAGATGTTAATATTCTCAAATAAGCTAGGAATTCTGTTCGGTGTGAATGAATTTTTTCTTCTATTTCCATCATTTACTCTGGGTTTTATAATAAATCCCCTGTATGCGGGCCCTCTAACCATTCATTCCGCCTAGGCAAAAAAAAATTCGGCCTAAAGCATCATGTAAAATTATATATATATATATATATATATATATATATATATATAATATATATATTATTATTTTATATTTTTATATTATTTATAATTTTTCTTATAGTATATATATATATATTATTTTATCCATACTATATTATTTTAAGTAAAAATTGACGCTGATTTAAATCTTCTTTTTCTTTGCGTGTCTTAGCACTCACCTAGGGCGCCTCATATTCTGCTTTCGCCCCTTTTGCCACTTCTTGCCTAGTTTGCAACCTATGCGATTAAGATTTGGGCGTTCTGCCTTTGGGTTGTTATGGATTACCTGCACCCTCTAAACATTTCAGGTGGTTTCGATTCACCCTTCTTTTGGATAGGGTTGAGGATAAGAGACATAAACTGTCCCGCTCCTTTCTAGACCTACCTCGACCCTCTTGTTCTGCGACGTGACATTGCCCTACGGTCTTCCGGCAGCTATTGAGTCATCCTTTTGTCATCTGGTATGTGTTGTGTTTATTCACTTATCTGATTCCAGTGGGTTCGAACGGGAATTGACCCTCGCTATTTCTCTCCACCGCACTCTT
>JABUQX010046118.1:0-5000 GCA_015478945.1 Trachelipus rathkii | reverse complement strand
TTGCCTATTGATTTCAATGAAACTTACTTAACAATTTTCATGAAACTTACATCAAATTTTTAAGATAAGCTGAAAAGAAAGAAAAACATTAAAAAAAACTAGGGAAATGAGCCTGAAAATAGTTATGAAGTCTTCAAATTTTATATTTACAACGTGTAAATCTTCTCCCACAGCCAAATGCTTCTTCACTTCTTCAATTAAACTTTTTTTTATAGATTTTTTCATGGCGTTCAAGCAATATTTAATTATATTACCAACACTCACGGGTCGGTGAGTACTAGGGACGGAACCCCCTCGTTGAAAAATGTTCGTGCGCTATGCATTTGTGTTAATGGGTTCCGATGAATTTTTATTAAATTTTTTTTCCAGTTACAAACATTTCTAACAAAAATATTTTGAAAGTCGCATTTAACGAATTTTTGCGTGATGTTAAATTTTTGGGGGAGGTCATCTTTTAGGGGTCATTTTGTCATTTTTGGGGGGGTCATTTTTTGGTGGGGGTCTCAGGTGGTTTTCATTACGATTTTAATGAATTTACAACATATTTCTGACAACGTATTTCTGACAGTCTATTTCTATCTACTAAAACAAAATCTTTTGTTAGAATCTCTGTTTTAGTTAATGGTGATATCAGCGCTGCCTTCTATAACAACCAGATTTAAAATTTCATGTTTCATTTCAGCACTTTACACATCATTTTCAAAATGCAGTATAATTTATTGTGTCGTGAAAATATCATCCCTTCCCCCCACAATATATATATATATATATATATATATATATATATATATATATATATATATATATATATATATATATTATATATATATATATATATATTATATAATATATATATATTATATATATATAGTATCCTTTTAAAGCATTTCACCCTGTTGGGATTCGAACCTGGACCCTAGCAGATAAACGCGTATGTGTTTTGACGGACACAACGCAACGATGAGCTAAAAGAAAAGCACGAAATACTTCCTATCATTGGTGAAAATATGCACCACGAGATATGCATGCACGCTTTCCCGCTCACACTCGGGCATAGGCCAAACAGGGTACCCGCGGGAAGAGCGCGGCATGTCCTATCTCGATGGGTGCATATATTCACCATAGGAAGTATTGTCGTGTTTCTTCTTTTTAGCTCATCGTGGCGGTAGTGTTTAACACATATGCGTTTTTATCTGCTGAGGTCCGGTTCGATTCCCAGCGAGGTGAAACATGCTAAAAGGGGTATTTTTATCAATACCTTTCACACTGCGGTGAGCAGTGGGGGCAGTTTACTTTATCATATATATATCTATATATATATATAATATAATATAATATATATATATATATATATTATATTATATATATATAGTATCTATATAATATATATATATATATATATTTATATATATATATATATATGATATATATTAATATATATATATATATATATATATATATATAATACTATATATATTATATATATATATATATATATATATATATATATATAAGCCCATCCACGTCTCGTCGTGTAACCTTGGATTCGACTAACGGAGCTCTGGCTAGGATAGGACAGGCCTAGCAAGCCGCTATCAGAAAATTTACCTGCTCAAGAACCTAATATTGCGCCTGTGAAGAGGACTGACCTAAGATTGCTAAACTACGCATTGCACAACCCTAAAAACTAACTATAAGAATCTAACATAACTAAAAGAGCTTTTGAGGTAAGGAGGAGAAGGCTTTGGATTTGATGAAGGAAAGAAGACTGGATATATTGGGAGTGTGCGAGACGAGATGGGAGGGAGAAGAAATTAAAAGACTGCACGAAGATAATGTGATAATGTACAAAGGAATGTTGGAAGAGAGAAGACACGGAGTGGCCATAATGGTCAAACCTAGCATATATAAGAACGTGATAGAGACTGTAATGATGAATGAGAGGATGATGGCAAGGACAGTAAAATCTAAGTGAGAAACGATGAGCATAATACAAAAACATATGCACCTCACAGCGGAAGACCTACAGTGAAGAAGAGATACAGAGAAAAGCTACAAAGGTTATATGATAGAGTGAGAGGAGAAATAAAGGTGGTGATGGGAGACCTGAATGCGCATGTGGAGCCGAGAGGAGCTGCAGAGGAGCGAGTGAAGGATGCTTTTGGAGTGGGAGAAAGAAATGAGAAAGGAGAAGGGTTGATAGATCTTGCCATGCGAAATGGATTGGCTATTATGAACACCTACTATAAGCATGGAGAGAGTAAAAGGTGGACTTGGTATAGATTGAGTTCAGAAGAAGGAAGAAATTCTGAAAAATCGATGATAGACTTGATACTTGCCAACAACAAAAAGGTATTCACAAATGTCAAGAGCCTACCGAGTGTATCAATGGACTCTGACCACAGAATGGTGGTAGGTATATTGAGATGGAAAGAAAGAGATAAGCTAAGAAAGATTATAAGAGATAGATACCAAATAGAAATTTGAAGGACGGGGAAGTAAAACAAAGATTTGATGAAACCTTGAAGGAGGGGAGGAGACGGGTGGAAAACATTGGAGAGACGATAAACAAAAAGTGGAATATTTTTAAGGAGAACATGGGAATAGCGGCACAGAGTGTGTTGGGTGTGAAGAAGGTCGATAGAGAAAAAAAGAAAAGAACGGCATGATGGAATGAAGAGGTAAAAACTGTCATATCCAATAAAAACGAAAAATATAGATTATGGATGAAGAGAAGAAACGAAGAAGACAGACTAATATAGGTAGAGGCCAGGAAAAATGCTGAAAATATAAAGAAACGCTCTATGAAACAATTCTTGGAAAGAATTGGGACAGAGCTGGAGGAGGACAAGAAAGGTAGAAGAAAATTAATATACGGATTGGCGAAAGGCATGAGAACAAAAACAGATCCGGAAGCGTTAGCAATAATGAATAAGGAGGGAGAGATACTGACAGAAGAGAGGGAGGTGATGGAGAGATGGAGAGAGTATTTTGAGGAGTTGTTGATCTGTGGGGAGGTGGGAGAGGAGATCGAGAGAGCTGGGGTGGAGGTGGAGACAGAAAGAGGATAAGAGGAGGAAATGACAATGGAAGAGGTGAGAGAGGCAGTAAAGATACTAAAGAAAGGGAAAAGCCCTGGGCCAGACGGATTAAGTGCCGAGCTCTATAAGACAGGAGAAGAAGTGATAAAATGGTTGTACGATATAATAAAAGAGATATGGAGAGAAGAAAGCGTGCCGGAGGAGTGGGGACAAGCAACAATATGCTCAATATACAAGAAAGGTGACAGAAGAGTATGTGGTAACTATAGAGGGATAGCACTTTTAAACGTAGCAAGCAAAATATATGAAAGAATATTGGAGAGAAAACTTCGAAGCCGAGTAGAGGGAGTCTTGGGAGAGTGGCAATACGGATTCAGAGCGGGCAGAAGCACAACGGAGCCAATATTCTATATGAAAATGTTGGTAGAAAAGACGTTAGAGTGGAACAAGAGGGCTGATGTGGCGTTTTTGGACTTGGAAAAAGCATTTGATAGGATAAATAGAGAAAAGTTATGGAAAGTGCTGGGAGAATCGGAGTATGGGATCACTCAAAAGCTAATAAGAACCATTAAAAGCACATACCAGACTTCCAGAAACAAGATAATGTGGGATTTGGGGGATGAGAGTTGGTTCAGGGTAGATACGGGAGGGAGACAAGGAAGCGTTCTCTCTGTCATAATATATATGGACTACGGTCTGAAGAGAATTTGTAGACAAAAAAATGCGGAGCGCATCCTGGTCAATGCCGACGACTCAGCCCTAATAGCGGAGGAGGGAGCTGATCTGCAGGAAATGATGGACAGATGGAATAACCAAATGAGAAGATTGAATATGAAAATAAGCACCCAAAAGACAGAAATTATGAAAGTAGCTAGGGTGAAGGAGGATTTAAACATGAGAATAGAAGGAACTGCACTGAGAAAGGTCGAAGAATTCAAATATTTGGGGGTGATTGTGGAGGGGCGGGAGGAAATGAAGGTGAGTTGAGGGAAAGAATGAAAAAATTTGCAAAAAATGTTGGTGCACTTTACCCAATATTAAAGAAGAGAGAAATATCCAAAGGAGTGAAAATGATAGTATATAAAACGGTATTGAGACCGTTACTGATATATGGGGCTGAATGTTGGGCCCTAAATACAGTACAGAAGCGAAGGATAGATGCAGCGGAGATGAGGGTACTGAGGTTGATAAAGGGGGTTACTCTGAGAGACAGAAAAAAAGTGAGGATATAAGGAGAGAATTGAGAATCGATTCTGTGAATGAACAGATACAAAAGCAGCAGCTACGATGGTATGGGCATGTGAAAAGAATGGAGGAGAGAGCGGGACCGAAAAGAATGCTGGAATGGAGGCCGGCTGGCCGAAGACCGTCGAGAAGACCTAGAAAAACATGGATGGACGCAGTGGAGGAAGCTGTGAGCGACAGAGGAACAACGATGGAAGAGGTGGAAGACAGCAGAATTTACGAAGGCAGAGGGAATTGGTTGAATTGGTTGCAATATGTATGTATTTTTAAAACAAAAATAAAATTATGTGAGAATGAGCATAGTGGTAGAGCGAAAAGACCCCACATGAAGTTTTCTCCTAGGAAAGTTTCACATTTATTGTTCTCTTACAACCTGCAAATAATTTAACATGTTATAATATATTCAAAAAATTAGTTGTAAATATGTTTCTTGAAATGAAAAAAACACAGGTTGCCGGTTGTCATATTCCATAATTGTAGGACTATGTCGACGTCTCCAGAACATTTTAAGTCTTTTGAAAATCAATCCCCAAAAGTTGTTAGTTTCAAAGAACGCTCAAACTGAAGAGGTCAAAATATTGACGAAAGCTTTTTGAATTTAATAAGCGTTCATTAGGTTTTAAAAATTAGTACCCAGTCTTATTAATGTGGTGTTTTAAATTTAGTTGTAAGAATTTTGACTTTCGATAATAAACGATGTGCAATAAAACTGCT
>JABUQX010046117.1:30000-40000 GCA_015478945.1 Trachelipus rathkii | reverse complement strand
CAAGGTTGGAAATGATGTGGTTTCTCCTTTGGTTTGCTTCTTGGGCGTTATACAATATAGGGTGGTGAGCGTTGAAGTCATCCCCATTATGATGTTTCGGAGGTGGGAGATTTCGGAGAGGTTTGGTTTGTAATTTCTGGGGAATTGTGGTGAGTGGGAATGTAGTTTGTAAGTTGGTGTTTGTGCATGATACGAGTTGTGTTAAAAGAGTTAGTAGAGTTGAGATTTTAAAGGGTTGGGGTGAAATGTGCACAATCAGTAGAATTTTTGGTTCGGGTAGATGCGGCTTCTTTATCATCGTCTGCGTATGCTGTATTTGTTTAAGAAAACTTCATTTCCTTTGATTTTTGCTGCATTAGTCAGTTTTGTGTTGAATTTTAATTTGTTTATGTTGTGGGTTGTTTGTATGATGTTATGTCTTGTGGGGTTATTGTGGGTGGAGCGCAGGACTTGGCAGAACCATGTGTTTGAAGGGGATAAGCGTCGCGTTGAAGGAGAACTAGTGTTTGTTGTGTTCGTTGTGTGTTGCATCTATTTGCAGTTTTAGGGAAGTTTCTTCTTATTTTATCTTGTTGCATATTATTGGACATTTTCTAAATTTCCAAGTCCTGGTGTTTCTTTCTTATGTCACCGGCTTTAGAGTAGCTGAGGCATAAGCCGGGGATAATATGCCTCATAATAATGAGTTAGAAGGAGAAATAAAGTATGAATTGTTAGAGAGTCCGTGAGTAATTCGATTGCGGGGTGAGAGAATTTTGAAGATTTCCTATTCTCGAGTCCGACGAGGATCTTGCGCTGTGACTTCGCGTCAAGTTTTCTCTACACACACCTATATTATATATATACTATATATATATATATAATATATTATATATTATATATAATATATATATATATATAAATATATACTATATATATATATAATATACATATTATAATATATATATATATCTATTACCGCAACAATTAGTTGATTAAGTTGATTAACTTTCCCCTGGAATTTGTAATTTAAACCAGTTAATATATTATATATATTATATATATAATTATATATATATATATATATATATATAGTATATATATATATATATATATAATATATATATATATATATATATATATATAAATTTCGGGCTCCACAACCCCAAAACCAAATTTTGGCTCCTGGCTTCTATTAATAAGAAAGAATTTAAGTTCCACCCAAAACCCTTAGGGCTCCTGGCAAGAGTTCTACAGTTAGAAGAGAATGAAGATCGTCAGTGAACCTAGGGGATTTCACGAGCAATGAAAACCAAACACATAATCGGTATTCGTAATCGAAACATTTAGATTAATCTAAAACAAATTGGCTCATTATTGCAGGTCTTATTTCTGAGAAACAAACTATATATATATATATATATTATTATATATATATATATATATATAATATAGAATATATATATATATATATATATATATTATATATATATATATACCGTATATATATATATACATATATAATATATATATATATATAATATATATATATATATAATATATATATATATATATAATATATATATATATATATATATATATATATATATATATATATGGTAAATTAATATTTATATATTGTTGCACCAAGAATGTTGAGTCAGATGCAACAATAGACGATGGAAGTTATACATCAAGCACCAAGGACACAGCAATACTACTTTAGTCCAAAGAAGATCATAAGATGACAAAGTATGTCAAATCGTAGTACATAAATTCTATAAAATATATAAATAAAAATTTAACAATTGTAATAAAAATAATAATTAAAATAAAAATTAATAATAATAATAATAATAATAATAATAATAATAATAATAATAATAATAATAATAATAATAATAATAATAATAATAATAATAATAATAATAATAATTTGTTTATAAGAAAGAAAAATTTTCCACATAGAAGGCCCCATAGAAAAAGATTTTTGAGTTACATTTTAAAATGATTAAAAAATATAAAAAGATTTACAATAAACTAATGTTTCCCTAAATAAAAAAAAATGCATTGGATTCACACTTAATTTTTTTACACATGATAATTAATAAATATTTAATTTTAACTAAAGAACACTCACTCACCCTGGCTTTTACAAACAAATGAATGCACTGGATGCACGATAGGAAGATAACACCATAAAAAGAATAAAAACTTCACTTGAATAGAAAATTCACTAGAGTTATATACCGTTACTTTAGTGGAGAATTCACTGAGCTTGAGAAGCGGTCGAGAACACAACCGAAATGGTGCGGCTTTGAAGCGAACGAGTGAGTCAAACGAACACAAGAACGAAAGGTTGACCTGAACGGGGAAGGTAGGATAAGGAGCAGAAGAACTAGGAAGGAGGGGTAGGGCGGGGAAGGAAAGAGTAGGCAGGAGGAGCTTACGAACGCGTGGGAGGAACAGCAGGTTGCAAAGGAGTGGAGGAAGAATGAGTCAGAGAGGTGGGATGTTCTTAAACGTAAGAGAGCAGGGAGGATGGGCAGAGGCGGTGAGACAATATCAACTGTATTCTCGGGATCAGAATCCAAAAAGGCAGGCTTGATCCTATCAATTGATACATTTTCCATCTTAGAACCTTTCTGAAGGGGGAAAAAATTGTGGTCGTTGAAGGACCCGGAAAGGACCGTCATTACGGGCTTGAAGAGGGCCGCGATGAGAATCGTGACGAACCAAAACGTGTGTACAAGAATCGAGTTCAGAAGGAATGTAAGTTGCCCGAAGAGTCTGGCGAGGGAGAGAGGGTTTCCAAGAATCAGCGCGCTGACGAAGACTGGCAAGGAACGTATGATGATCTGAAGTAGCAGGTGACGGAAGTATGAATTCACCGGGTATCCGGATGGAGGAACCGTAAACAAGTTCAGCGGAAGAACATTGTAAGTCCTCTTTGAACGAAGTCCGAATACCAAGAAGAACGAGTGGAAGAGTTTCGGACCAATTTTCAGGATTACCATGAGCCATTAAGGAAGATTTTAACTGGCGATGAAACCTTTCTATCATTCCTTGGGACTGTGGATGTTAACTGCAGGAGCGAATGTGTTTTGAACCTAAAAGGACCATGAGGTCTTTCCATAAATAGGATTCAAATTGACGTCCCTGGTCAGTAGAGACCGTGGAAGGGGTACCGAATCTCGAAATCCAATGATACAGAAAGGCCTGGGCGATGGACTCTCCAGAGGTGTCCTGTAGAGGGATGGCTTCGACCCAACGGGTATAACGGTCGATACATGTTAAGATGTGTGTATATCCATTGGAAGGAGGCAAAGGACCAACTAAGTCGATGTGGACTTGGTCAAAACGTTGTCCGGGAGGAAGAAATTGGTCGACAGGAGCGGTTGTGTGCTTGTGGACTTTTGAACGTTGGCAACTGAGGCACTGCTTAGTCCAAAGCTTAACGTCCTGGAGAAGAGATGGCCAAACGAAGTGTTTGCCAATCTGTACTTGTGAACCTTTAACACTGGACGTTATGAATGGTGTTAAAGACATGGCGACGCATTTGAGTTGGCACGACAGGTCGGGGCAATCTGGATGACATGTCACATAAGAGTGGAAAGGGAAAGCCGAACACTTCCACACTTTGAATGTCAAAAGTAGAGTGAGCTGGGAATGTGTACTGTTCCAGCTGTTGTAGACGTGACATCTCCTCGTAGTTGAGCGAAGGAAGAGGAGAAATAGCGCTGATACGGGAAAGGGCGTCTGCAGGAATGTTCTCGGCACCTTTTACGTGACGGATATCGGTGGTAAACTGGGCAATGAATTCAAGGTGGCGCGCCTCAAGTGGGGATTGCTTAACTGTAGAAGCTATGATTGCATGAGTAATAGGTTGATGGTCCGTGAGAATATGGAATTCCCGACCTTCGATGAAATAGCGAAAATGTTTGATGGCTAAATAGATGGCAAGTAATTCCCTTCCAAATGCACTGTACTTTACCTCTGCAGGTTGAAGCTTTTTGGAAAAGAATGCTATGGGACGCCATTCATCCTCCAAAAACTGTTGTAAAACAGCACCCACTGCGAAGTCCGAGGCATCGGTGTGGATCCGGGTCGGAGCAGTGGTGGAGGGAAAAACAAGGAGGACAGAGGAAGCCAGAGCTTCTTTAATGGTAGTAAAAAGCTTGACGGGACATCATCAGTCAATCGATAGAGACAGATGCTGATTATCCCTTTTTAACAGGCTTTTAAAAAGCGCAGTTAAAGTGGTACGAAGAATATCTGTTTGCTGAAGGAATGAAACGATGGTAAAAGTTTACCATGCCCACGCCTACGAAGTTGACGTTGCTTCTGAGGCAAGGGACAAAAACGGATGGCAGAGACACGGTCGTCGAGAGGTCGGACACCTTCAGAAGAAATAGTATGGCCAAGGAAGGTAAGTGAAGATACACCGAACATACACTTAAGAGTGTTAACGCGTATGCCGTATTCAACTAACCTTGTGAAAACTTGGCGCAAATGAGAAATGTGCTCTTCCGGGGAGGAGCTGGCGATGAGCAGATCATCTATGTAAGCAAAAACGAAAGGTAATCCTCGGAGGATGGAGTCGACGAAACGTTGGAATGACTGTGCAGCGTTCCGGAGGCCAAAAGGGGTACGGAGGAATTCGAAAAGGCCGAAAGGAGTTATGACAGCGGTTTTGTGGATGTCGGCTGGGTTGACGGGAATCTGGTAGAATGCTTTAACTAAATCTTAGTGAAGATAGAGCTTCCTGATAGATTAGCAGTAAAATCCTGAATACGAGGGATAGGATATCTATCAGGATGTGTTATTGCTTTTAAGCTTCTATAACCGCCAGTGGGACGATAATCACCATTGGATATAAGAACCAAGTAAAGTGGAGAAGCATAATCTGAATTAGAGGGACGAATGATGCCTTGTTGCAGGAGAGCATTGAATTCTAGTTTGGCAGCTTGGAGTTTGTCCGGAGCGAGACGACGTGCGCGTGCAAAGGGAGGTCTGCCAGACGTCTCGATGTGATGTAGACTACATTATGCTTTACCTCCGGAAAAAAGTAGAGATGGGAGAGGACAAGTTCGGAGAATTCGGAATGAAAGAAGGGACTCAAAAGGCTTACTGCTAGAGGGGAAGATGAATACACCGATTAGAAGAAGCACACGATGCATGAAGAAGAGAATGAGTTTCGAAAATAATTAATCTGCTATTGATGCAAATCAACTAGGATCGTTGTAGTTGAGCAATTGAAACCAGCACCGTTGATAAGGAAGGGTGACGTCAGCGATGACATAATCCGTAAAAGAAAATCACGTCGAGGAAATAGTAAAGAGCGGATCGTTGAGCCGTACGGTGATGATGGAAACCGTTTTGCGCTTTCAGGCAACACAGAGGTTCTGCAGCACGGTTCTTTTTGCAAGAAAGAACGAGGAGAGAACACTGTAAAGAGCTGCCAGAGTGTCGATGAGAAAGATTAAGCCGGTTGTGAGGATCCACGAATGGAGAGGTAGGTTAGGACCCAGGGTTAGCACGAGATGCGGATTTTATGGCGTGGCATCCGGGTTTAAATTAAAAGCGGCAGGGGTTTAAGATAGTTACGTTGTTTGGGTCTCCCCAACGCTGGTCGTGTTGACACAAATGCCTTTGGGGTTAGGAGGAAGAGCTGCAGAGACGAGTTGAGCTGAGAAGCAGAAGGGGGTTGGATTAATGGGCGAGGAGAGGCTGTGGACTGGTTAAAGGTTTGACGAGAAGATGGGAGATTGATGAAAAAAATGTCTCGGGGTTGAGTTAAAAAAACGAGAACGGTGTGCAAAAAAGAATCAGGGATTAGGTAATGAAGATGCATTGTAGCAGCCAGGTTGGTGCGACGATTCTAGGCGTCCGAATCTAGATTGTAGTCTAAAATGGTTATGTTCCAGAAATGCTATTCTATTTTCTAATGAAATTATGACGTGAAGATGCAGTTGCTCTGCATTGACCAGGCCTTGAGCTGTGGGCTCGTTAGAGGGCTTGCAATCCTGACCTAAGCGGCAAGGTTTGGAACATTTGGGGCAGCAAGAGGTACGTTCTGCGTGGTAAAGAGGTTAGCCTTTAAAATTCTATCTGCATAGGCGCTAACTTCTTGCAAAGGAGCAAGAGGGATCAGCGGTAAAGCTAGGTTGATACTGAAGGTCAGGCGGAAGTTTTTGAATGAACAACTGGCTGTACAATATTGAAAATAAGGTCCGATAGGTGGGCCGTGCAAATAAGGCCTTTACATGTCTTTTTCTGATAAATGAGTGGGGTGCTATCGCCAACACTTTTAAATGCGGAGCGAGTTTACGCCACCCGGATGAGAGTCTGAATGGCTAATCTTGCGCTAATAAAATAATTTCTATAATTCGGAGTAAGGGTGGTTACTAATTGTTTAATCCAGTTAGGACCTCTCAAACGCTGCAATTACATTAGTGGGTAATATATGAGAAAGGCAAGAAAACGGTCGTCCTCAGAGGAAGACTCCACTTGGAGTTCAAGTAGGGTAAAAGTCAGGTCGATATCCTCTTTTATGAACTTACCGTGGTAAGGCGTGGCAGCTGTAGGAGTCCGAACCGGAGTCGGAGGCGTCGTATTATTATCAGTAACATCATCATTTGGAGGCATGATGGAAAAATATGTATATTAAAAAACAAGTATATAAAGTAGGCCTACAGGGGAACACTGTGAGCAAAAATATAGTACCTGCCTATCTATCTAAAATTATAATTAAAAATACTTAAAATTAGGAAGGGTCTTAAATCTAGAAAACACTGGCCGAGTAGTCCTAATTATCTTTTTACAAGAGGAGAAAAAAATCTCCTGGGCTTCTCTTTTTTTTTATACAGAGAATAGGCCCTTAAAAAATATAGCTGAAGAAAAACGTAGGCTCGCTGGTAGGCCACAGACAGCAACTTCTGGCGAGAGACCTCATGAAGGCCACAGGGAGCGAAGACGGCTGGGTGAATGCAGAGGTTCCACGGAAGGATCACCAAATATTGTTGGGTCGAAGTGTTGAGTCGGATGCAACAAATAGACGAAGGAGGTATAATCAAACACAAGGATTCTACAGCAATCTACTTCAGTCAAAGAGATCATAAGATGGCAAATGTTCATAAATTCTTTAATAAATTCTATAAAATATATAAATAAAAATTATAACAATTGTAACAAATATAATTAAATAATAATAATAATAACAATTGTAATAATAATAATAATAATAATAATAATAATAATAATAATAATAATAATAATAATAATAATAATAATAATAATAATAATAATAATAATAATAATAATAATAATAATAATAATAATAATAATTAGTATTAATAATTAATATATTAATAATAAATAGTTACATAAATACTATAAAAAAATATATAAATAAATATAGAACAATTGTAAAAATATAATAATAATAATAATAATAATAATAATAATAATAATAATAATAATAATAATAATAATAATAATAATAATAATAATAATAATGTTATTTATAAGAAAGAAAAATTTGCACATAGAGGCCCCATAGAAAATGGATTTTTGGGTACATAAAAATATAAAAAGATTTTACTAATAAAATAATTTCACTATATAAAAAAATGCATTTGATTCACACTTTAAATTTTTTTACACATGATATTAATAAATATTTAATTTTAACTAAAGAACACTCACTCACCCTGGCTTTTACAAACAAATGAATGCACTGGATGCACGTTTAGGAGGGGGAAACGTTTCACGTCAAAAACATCACTTGATAGAAAATTCACTTGAGTAGAAAATTCACTTTAAGTAAGAGAATTCACTTGAGCTGAGGAGCGGGACAACACAACCGATATGTACAGCGCTGAGCGAACGAGTGAGTCAACTCTCAGACGTTTTTTGTTATAAATACTACGTCCGTTGACGGAAAACGGTTTTGACAATCTCAGCCTTTATGCAAAGATTATGCGCAACAAAAAAGGTTTTGAAGGAAGGTAACAGTAAATGTTGAAAAGTAAGGGCGTTGCGCATAGCAGGCAACATATATATATATATATATTATATATCATAATATATATATACGTACCTATATACACGTGATAAATAATATAAAACAATATACAATCAAACATATATTACATATATAATAATCATAATATAATAAATATATAAATACAGTATATATATATATATTAATATATATATATATATATTATATATTATTATATATATATTTATAATACTATATATATATATGATATATATAATATATATATATATATAGATATATAATATATTATATATATATATATATATATATATTATATATATATATATATATATAACTGGAGAAGATATTTAGGAACACTAGACTGGGAAACAGCAGGAAATAAATGTAAATGGTAAATATCTGAGTCATCTTAGGTTCGCAGATGACATATTATTGTTTACTTCAGATCCTTTGGAACTAAAAATCATGGTTAAAAATTTAAGCATATCGAGTGAAAGAGTTGGACTAAAAATGAATATATCAAAAATTAAAGTAATGTTTAATATAAGTTCTATTAAATCCCAAAGCCCAAATAAAAATAAGAAATACAACACTGCAAAAAGTGGAGGAATATGTGCTTTTAGGACAGATGATATCGTTCAAATTGGTAAGCTAATAAATGAAATTAAAGAAGAGTGAAACTTGGATGGGTTGGGCAATGGCGTGAGGATTAGGCCCAAATTTTCAGAAGCAAAATGCCTAAATATTTGAAATGAAAAGTATATAATGCAGAGGATTCCCAACCCAGTGTTGCCGCGGCACTTTATGTGATGCCGCTGTAGAATCTGTCAGCGGGGTGCCGCTTGATTTTAATCAATTGTAACATCTTTTACAAACCATTTTAGAATTACGTTTTCAAATTAATTAGGCAAAAATTCTCTAAGGAGGCTTTAACCTCTCCTCTTCTTCTGAAAAGTTAAATTATATATAATATATATATATATATATAATATATATATATATATATTTATATATATATATAATATATATATATATATAATATATATAATATTATATATGATATATATATATATATATATATATTATATATATATATATTAAGATGCTCTATGTCTCTATGACCTCTATAAGTCTATAAGTCTATGTCTATTGTTAATTTAAAACTGCTTTCCATTTTGTTTTAAAATTTGTGCTAGAAATGTTCTAAAATTTTCAAGAAATAGGAGAGCGAACTTATACCACCTATTTTAAGTGAGAGTAATTTGAACATTATCATTCCTGGATCTTCAACATCAAAAGAATTTCTTTTAAAGAAAAGAACGTATTTAGAGAGTTATTTGTCTTCGGATTTTCATGGAACAACGATGCAGATAATTCATGTCCCTTGTGCTTAGTGTGTGGTGAAACGCTAGAAATGAAGCCATGCTTCCCAGTAAACTTAAGAGACATCTTGCTACGAAGCACCCAGGATTTGTATCCCAGAAACTCGGCTCATATTTTTCAAGGCTATTAGAAAATCAAAGAAAAGTTGGTAATAGAATGTTGAAGATTATTTACCACCAAGTGACGCTTCTCTCGCACATTTTAAAGTTGCCGAAATGCTTCGCAAGAAAATGAAACCTCATTACAGCTGGAGAGGGATGTCATTATCCCGGCGTGCAAAATTATCGTTGAAACCATACGAAAATTTCAAAGGTTCCTCTCTCAAAGAATACTATTAGCCGTAGAATATCTGAAATGTCATTAAATATAAATGAACAAGTCACAGATAAAATAAAAACTCCCCATAATTTTGCTTTACAAATAGATGAAAGTACTGATATTTACTGCCAAAAATCAGCTTCTTGGTTTTTGTAACATTATTGACCGCCAATATATCGTGGAGGCAGTTTTGTTTTGCAAAGAGTTTGAAACAACTAGTACCGGCGCTCGATAATTTCGCTTCCGTCTCTTCCTATCTCAATAACCATGGTCTTTCATTGAACGACGTTGTTT
>JABUQX010046117.1:22500-25000 GCA_015478945.1 Trachelipus rathkii | reverse complement strand
TTTTTTGCACTAGTATTGAAATTCAAATATAGGAAGGGTGTGTGCTTGAGAGACATCAATATTTCTGCCTTTTCTGCTGAAAAGTCTGTTTCTCTTTTCATTCATATATTAGCCCAGCATTGCTAAATACTCTCTCACTTGGAACACTTAGTTGGAGGACAGCCAAGTATTTCCTTGCAAGATTTTACTTAAGCGTGGATAAACATTTTGCTTAACACTCCGCCAACTGATAGGATCGTCATTTGATCTGTATCTAGTCGTTTTTTTTGTGGTAGTTTTCAATCATTTGCGCTACATCCTTTGGTAATGCATGTGTTTCTTCATCACTACTGGGACTGTAGAGAAATTCTTCCAGTGATCTGTTATTGATTTACTTGTAGGAAGGTGTTGGTTCTGTAGATTTCGTTTTTTTGCTTTTAATGGAATGGGTGGATAATTAATAGACTGTTCGGATGAGTTTTTCAACTACAACACAAAGTGACGATTAAACTTGTTCTAATATTGTTACAAAAAAGACTTGCCTTCTTTTTATAACGGGGATCTAAGTAAGTTGCAATAGTTTGAAGGTCATTAATCTTCCACAGAACCAAAGCTTTTTTCAAGCTCCACAGTTAACCAAATCTTTCATTCTTTTTTAAATTCGTCATCATTTCATTTTGAAGGTGGTTCAAAATGTCCTTAGCGTTGAGATTAATGGATATTACATCGGAGACAGAAGCTGTAGACTGTAGAGTCGCTGATTTTTTTTTGACACCCTAATTCATGTGGACTATTGACTCAAATTATTAGGAACTTCATGCTGTGAGATCATGAGTTATCATTACACAGTTGAGTTGAGTCCCATGTCCTCATTTCAAGTTTGCGTTAGGCTACGTACACATGATGGCGTTGTAACGCGCGTAACAACGCGATTTACATACACATGTTGGCGTTGACGCCGCGTTGATCTCCAGTATAGGCATGGAAGTTGAAGAGGCAGCATGTCTTTGGATGTTGTACCGTAGGTATAGGAAACGAAGACTAAGGCAAAGACATTACTGGGTACATCCGATTTTACATGACAGATTGACTCACGGTTGTTTTGTAACTCTGTACCCAAATCTAAGAAAACATGAGGTCAAGTTTTTTAATTACTTTAGGATGTCGATTGCATCCTTTAACTGAACTGAGTTACTGAAAATACTTCAGGATGACCTAGCACCTAGTCAGAACTATGTGAGGGATAGCATTTCGCCAGAAGAAAAACTCGTAATCACACTAAATTAAGTTTATTTATTACTCCAAATTACATGTAGAGTATAAAAAATTGTACTATAAAAATTGTATAGCGCGCGCTATACTGACAACATGTGTACAGTCCAATTCCAAATAAAAGAACTCGAGGCGCCCTGCTAGCGCGCGCTTCACGAGAAACCTTCTAGACGCGCGCTGCTGCGCGCGTTGAAGACAGAGCGCGCGCTGCATGTGTACGCCGTCTGTGGTCATCATATAGTATGCCGTGATAGACAGCGCGCGTTGGAACGCGCGTTGCTTAGCGCGCGCGTTGCAAACGCCATTCATGTGTACGTAGCCTAATTGCAGCGTGATATTATGTAATTTTCCCATTTAGGAAGAATGATTAACTTTGGAATAAAAACTGGCGTACAAAGCAAGAGGTTCTTGAGCAATACCATTTCTTTCCCATCATATGAAGTGTTACTATTTCAATGCGAGTTGGGAACGTACTTTTTGATAGCACCAAGCTATTTCCTGTCGGCCATTTTTGAGTTTGCCTTAAAATCCTTTCATTTCAGATTCATTTCTTAAGTATTTTTATTATAAAATTTCTTTATCAAATCTCGACAATAAATATCCGCACAACATCCGCATCCGCAGCGCAAAGCGCGGATGCGGATCTTAATAATGTGCGGATTGCTCCGCGGGCATGCGGATGCGGAATCGATCTTGCCTGCACACTAATATATATATATATATATATATATATAATACTATATATATATATATATATATATATATATATATATATATATAGTATATAATATATATATATATATATATATATATATTATAATATATATATATATATATATATAGAGAGAAGAGAGAGAGAGAGAGAGAGAGAGAGAGAGAGAGAGAGAGAGAGAGGAGCTGTTTCCCATTTTCATTTATATATTTTAAAGAATTAAAAACAAGTTTCGAACATGTCATATATTTCTTAAAATTTCTACCCGAATATAATAAATACATGGTAAAAATATCCAATTTTTCAGTTATTTTTATTTTCAATCTATTTTAATTGGATCCTTGTGTTTTAATTGTTTATTAATAAAAGACAGAAATATATAAACTAACATGCTAATGTGTTTATAACCTTCTAATATACATCTAAATTTGAAACTTTCATAGGTTATACCAAATAGGCCATACAAAGCCTAAATGTTTTTCATGCATATTAAAAAGTGGGGTGGGACCCCCGGTCGTGCGAAACACAATTCCAGTG
>JABUQX010046117.1:0-17500 GCA_015478945.1 Trachelipus rathkii | reverse complement strand
AACGTCAGTCGTGTTTGTTTAATCGTAGATATTAAGAATACACCTGGGTGGTTTCACCCACTCACAAGCTGAGTCAGGCACAGGACTGCATGAGTAACGGAGTTTCCACGGCACTATTTTATGAATGACGCCAGTGGTATTGATTTTTTTTTTCGAAAATAAAGAATCGCACAAGTTCATCTTAAGTAAAGATTATTTTAAAGCCACTTTACATAAGACTGGATATCATCTTGATTTTAATGCAAAGTTAATAAGTAGTCTATATTGCAGTATAGAAAATTAATTTTCGCGCCACTCCTATTTTCAGTCATGCAGCGAGAGCTGCCAGTTAGTCTCCGCCCAAAAAACTAGTTCCATTATGTTATCAAGTATTGATTTGAAATTATTTTCATATATATAATTTTGATTTAATTTTTTAGTTTTAATTTTGATAAATTTAGCTAAGTATTTACAAAAAGAAAAATATACATAATGCGTAGCGGAGTAATATCTAATTTGCGTGGAGAGCGAGGCATTTTTGTGTATAATGTCATTTTAGTTGGCGCGCGATCAGAGTGCACTTCTGCTCTTGAGTCCTCAATTTTGTTTTGTACTGTGTTAAAGTTTTTTAAGTTCCTTCTTTACACACCGTTTGCAAATAATTTTCTGCACCCAGTTAATGGTGAGTACATTAATGCTAATTGTTGGTTACATTCTTTGTAACTAAGTTTATTGTGTAGTTATCGATTTTTTAGCTTACGCAGTGTTACTAGAGCCTACATTTAGACAACAGTAGGCGGCTACATTACGAATAAGGTGGGTCTTAGCCTAATAAAATCTAAAAGGAAATATTGTGTAAATTAAAAATCGATGATTTTGCTATTATTGACTTACCCTATTATTTATAGCAATATGTTCAAGTTATTAGTATTATTAAATAAATTAGTATCATTAAACCTATTTAGCAAAAATTTTGCCTGCTAAAACTGTATAATTTAACCACTTAGTTTACCAGCGTTGAAATGATGACTGTAATAAGTTTATCGAAGGTAGGCTATTCTAACTACGCCATAAAAAAATAAATAAAATTATTCCCATCATTTTCAAACCAATAGCAAATGATGTATTCTGAAGCGATACTATTATAGAATTTTAACTATAATTGAATTTACCGTAGACTTATTTACATTTGTGACAATCACTATAGTACTATATGATATATATATATATATATAGGGTATATAGTTACTAGCATATATATAGTATATATATAGTTTAGGTATATTATATATATAGGAGTTTCACATACTATAGTATATTATATTATATATATATACTATATGTTGTCTCAAGGTTTAACTTTGTTTTTCTTTTGTCGAAGATATTTTAATCATTTATTTTTTTAATTACTAATTAATCTCTTTCATCCTAGTGAATTTTTAAGTATATTACGATAATTAAGCGATGCGAGCGAAATAAACTGTATTATTTATGAGTAGATTTTCCGATTGCTGTTCCTCTTAAAATAGTTTCCTATATCCATTAATATATCGATTGTTCGTAGAAAAATAGGTATTTTTTCGCGAAATATAGTATATATATTATTATATAGTATATATATTATATAACTATTATATATTTTATATATAATATATATTTATTATATCTATATTATTATAATAATTATATATATCTCCTATCTATAGAAAGAAACAAATATAATATAGAAAGAAACTTTATAATATTTTCGTTCTAAAACTATTAAAATGAACCGTTATTAAAATATTTTTAATAAAAATATAAATTGTTAATTATAGTTTTTGCGAAAACGGCTGTTATGTACAGTAAACACGTAAGTAAGACGCTTGTGGTTCTATATTTATATAATATATATATTATTATTATATATATATTATATAATTATATAATATATATTAAGTATATTATATATAGCTATAAAATATATATATATATATATATTATATATTCCATTATTTAAAATATTATTGTAGTATATATAATATTTTATATGATATATATATATAATTTTACGAAAGTGTAGCTAGTTTAGGTATGCATTCTTTAAGAAAACCATTTATTTATATTAAATATTATTATTTAGCGGAGTATTAATTATTCGATACGTCTATTTAATATACCAAATATTATTATTATTATTTTATTCATTAATTATTATTATTATTTAATTATTATTATTATTTATTATTTTATTATTATTATTATTATTACAACAATGTGGATCTCCGCTTTAACATCTTTACCTACGAAAATAATTATTTTGAGTTTTAAAAAATTAATAATAATTAAGTGTTACGTTTGGTTATTTCGAAAACTTAAGTGTGATTTTATCAGATGTTTTAATTTTAATAGCATTTTTATTGATGGTACTTGTTGCTAAATACTTATATATATATATAATCATATATATATATATATAATATGTATAATATATTATATATATTATATAATACTATTATAGTATATATAATTATATATATATATATTATATATATATATATAGTATATATATATACTATTATAATATACTATTAATCAATAAATTTGAGAAAAAATTCAAACTCCAAATCTATAATGTAAAGAAAATCATTGAGTAATATTAAAAACACTTCATCTAAGATAATAAAACAGAGGCAATTAATTTTTTTTTATTTTTTAATATCAAATTTAGAAGTTTACGTTTTTGGAGACTTTTACCGTGCTTTACTCTGGTCTCCTCCCAGAACTAACATGAAATAAATTTAATCTTACAAAAATTAATAAAACTAAATAAAAGTAAAATTATAGACTAAGTAAAAGAACAAAATGCGACAAAAAATTGATTCACTTCCTTTATGATGTTAAGAACTTAGTTTTTTCAGATAGGTATCTTCTTGTAATTTTGATCAAATTAATATATATATATATATATATATATATATATATTTATATATCTATTATATAGTATATATAATATATATTATTATATATATATTATATAATTATATTTATCTATATTATATAATATATATCTGGGGACAGAGGCAGTATACATAAGGGTAGGCAAGGAAAAGTAGGTAGACTCCATACACAATAATTTATTTTAGTCTTTTTAATAAAAAATAATTTAAAATGTATTAAAGTAAAATAAAATTAAATAGAGATAGAAGTAAACCCAAGCTGTAGGCAAAAACTGAGTTACAAAACAGTTTAAACTTATATTTAAAAAAATAATAAGTAATAACAATTATAATAATTAAAATTAATTGAGGTAAATTTTTCCTTTTCCTTAAACTCTGTTTCCAAGAGTAAATTGGAAAGGGTGGCTGTACGGGTGATCTTCATATTTCATATAAAATTATAGGAAAAAGCCAAGCGTCTTCTTGCCTGTTGAGCGAAAAAAATAAGCAAATTTCGCGGAAGTACAAAACTTTCGCATTCACACCAGTTTTGAATTCGTACTGAAATATTTGAAATTTTTCGATAAAATAATCGATAGTTTCTTCGTTTCTTTCTTTCTCTCTTTTCTTCTCTGTTTCTCTCTCTCTCTCTCTCTCTCTCTCTCTCTCTCTTGCTTACATTAACTCTCTACTCTCTATCTCTAACTACTCTACATAATGACATCATAACAAATGCGGCTGCCGGGGTGCTCGAACTACTCATCTCTCTTCTCCAAATCTATACAATCTCTACTACATCTCTCTCATCAATCTCATCATCTCTCTACTCTCTCTGCTCATATCTCATCAATCTCACTACTCATCTCTCACATTCTTTCTCTCTCCTCTTCTCTTACCTAACTCTACATACTAATCATCTACTCATCATCTCATTACTATACTCATTCTTTTCTGCTGTCTCGTCGCGTCTTCTACTCTTCTCTCTTACTCTCTCTCTCTCTTAATTATTAATATCATTATATTTACATATTCAATAACTTAATACTATTCTTAATTCTATTTCATGTATCAATTCTATCTTATGGTGGAATCGTGTGATACATTATAATATTGTATTACATAATATTTGCTGAGATTTAAGTTATGGGATAAGATGGCAGTTAAGGTGTATTGTGCTTTATTTGAATTTTTATATAATATTGTAACAATTATTATTTTATAAAAGATTTGCATTTCTAAATTAATAATTTAAAATATATTATTAATAAATGGTCTGGTAGGTGCCGGTAGATGTCAGAGAGCTTGTGAATATCAAATCTTTAGTGGCAGTGATAGGATAGCATCATAAATCAGACATAGGCGTTTAATTCATAAGGAGTATCGTGTATATATATTAAATTTATCCATTCAATAAATTAGACGTTGCAGTTAAAAGTTTTATTGAGTTAATATAATATATAAATATAAATTATATTTTATAATATATTTAATTATATTATATTATATGTTAGTATTTATTATATATTTATTTATTATATTATTTTTTATTTATAATTATAATATTTCAATTATATTAATTTATTTTATTATTTTTTATTTTTTTTATTTTATTTTCTCTCATTGTTGTTTATGTTGTTTTTTATGGTGTATTTGGTGATGACAATTATGAAGTATTTTATTATAATATATATATTATGTTTATATTTTTATTATTATTATTATTTTTCTGGGTGGAGTGAGTTTAGGTGTAGGTATTTTTTATCTTGTCTACCTAAGTGGTAGATTGTTCGATAGTGTATCATCGATATAGTATTATGTATAATGTGATATGAGTATAGTATGGTAGTATGATAGTAGATGTTTGTATATATATATATATATATATGTATATTTTAATATATATAATATTTTTATTTATTATTGTATTTTATTTTATATATATTATATAATGTGGTAAAGGTATTAGGCATATCAGACTCATCATATTCCTGAAAAATTCTAGATGTCCAAAAACAATTTATTAATCTGTATATATATATTATATCATCAATATTAATAGTATATCTCCAGCGGATATATATAATCGTATATTATTGATTTTGTACCTTTAGAATTTTCAGAAAAGTATGTGGATCCTGTGCTATATCCTTACCTGATATATAATATATATTTATATATACTATTATTATAATATATTATATATATTTATAAATATAGTTATATATATATATATAATATATAATATATATATATATATATATACAGGGGATATATTATCCTCAAGGGCACTTGCCCCATTGGAGAAGAAAGATACTTTCATCCTAGGATGCGCATGAAGACTTAAAACAATGTCCCCAAAGATGTGAATCTTACCCTACCCTCATGCCACTGTATATAGGCCTATTTATAGTTTTTATTTTATAAGTAGGCGACCTGCAGTACATTAGTAACTTATGATTTAGTCAATCCTGCTAAGCTTTGCTGTATTGAAAATTGCCGAAAAAGGCGGGTATTTAGAGGAGCTTGAATAAATGCTATGATCATTTGCCGGTAAATTAGAAAAATAATGAATGAAATACAGAATAAAGAAAAACGGAAACGTTGAACAAATTTCCGTTGCTTGCTTGTGTGGTAAAGTTATTTTATTTTTGTTTTCTCTTTAAATACCATTCATAAGAAACTTTAAATAAATAAATATTTGGAGCGCCTAAGAGTTTTAAATTATTAAGTTAGATCTTGATGGTCAGTTTAAAAAAATTGGGAAGGGTTTCCACAGTAAAACAAAGGTTGAGAAACCTATGCTTTAATTAATGTGTATTTTGATCTTCGAAAAATGTGCGCGTGTTGCGATGCTCTTGATTTTTTGTCTAGCAAAAAGTCGAAATTTTCCTCCCTTGATGCATACTTTATATATATATAATATTATTATATATATTATATATATATATATATATATATATATATATAAACTATATATATATATAATTATAATAATATTCACTACTCCTTTTAAAAGGAAGTTTGACATAAAAGAGTATTCGAAATTTCCTGACTCTATTTTTGTTATTTTTCTCGTGCACTTCTTTACACTAATAAGTGCTTAAGCAATAAAAAACATCCAATAGAAGGAGCGAAGAGTTACCAAAAGTTTTTTTTTTATATCTTATCCCATGTTTAATTTTTTGTTCATATAATTAAATTTTTAAAGAGGAGACATACGAGCGAGAGAGGAAACAGAGAGAGGACAAGTCCCACCACGTCGTCACCCACGCGAGAGCCGCCCGCCAGAGCTGAATCTTCTTTTCTCAGTCTTTATGTCGACGTTTGTGGTAAGTCTTGGTATTCCCGTTAATTGTAAGAAAAAGAAAGGCTTTCCTATTGCGCCTCTTTGACGTAACTAATTGCTTGAATATTAATTCGAAAATAAATCGATGTAGATCGTTCGTTCGAATAATATATTTCTGTTAACTTCCTTTTTAATAGACTAAGTCCTATATATATCTTATATATATATTATTGTATAGTATATATATATTATTATATTTTAATATATATATTATATATTATTAAATATAATATATTATGGCTTAAAATGTTACATTTCGTGCAGCACCAAGAGAAAGTCTCATTTGATATTTTTATCGGAAGAACAATATATGATATTTTAAGAAATACAATCGAATTAATTGTATATATAAGATACAAATATGACAAAACTGGCTCAGTTATGGGTAGAAAGTTTATTAGTCGCCTGGGACTTTGTTTATGTACGTGAGAGTGTAACAATTCAGAAATGAATTGTTGAATATATTGATATATGCCAAAACGATTTGAGTTGTTAGCTTTCTTGCAACATTTTGAACTTTAACTTTTGCAAGAAAAGAGGATGTGAGAAGTTGTTTAAAAAGAATGTTCGGTAGTAAGAGTTGGGAAAAATTTAAATTTTACTGAAGATGCGCCCATAGTCATGTATAAGGTTAGGGCTTAGTTTACGGTAACAGTGAATCAATATAAGGTGTTAGGGTTAGTTTCTACGGCACCCCAAGTGGATCATAAAGGTTCGGGCTAGTTTACGGACCCATGTTCATTCAATAAAGGTTTAGGGCTAACTTTGCATCTACCAGTTAGGTTAACTTAAGTTTTGTTAGAATCCTTAGAAGTAGCTGCAAGCTTTATATATATATATTATAGTATATAGTGAGGAGTAGCAATATTAAAAAGCGTTTTATTTTTTTTTATTATTTATTTTTTTTATTTATATTATTTAGTATAAGTATTAGTAGTAGTATAGTAGTATTATTATATAGTATCTATATATATTTATATATATATATATATATATTATATCTACTTATATACACTACTCATGCTTATCCCGAACTTACCAAGTCGATGCCAGGTGAGTGCGCGATGATTGGGGGGAGAAAGTATTGACCTTTACGCATTCTAAAGTCGACTGATAATTCAGTTGCTGCGTAAATAGTATAAAACTCAATATATTATTATATAATATAAATTATATAATATTATATATCATTATACTTATTATATATATTAGATTATTATATATAATAATATGTATATATATTATAATTTATACCGTATATATACTTAATATATAATTATATTTGATTAATATATTATTATATATATATATATATTTATATATTTATATATATATATATATATATATTATATTAATCTAATATATATATATTATTATAATTTATATTATATTATTATATGATAATTTATATTATTATTTATATATTAAGTAATATTATATTTATATATATTATATAATATAAATATATATATATATTATATATATATATTATATTACTATTTATTATTGTAATATATATAATATATAATATAAGATAATATAGATAATTAATAATACCAACCATAATTCTAAATCCTACCCTATACCGTATAATATATAATATAGGCTATAATATATTCGTTAGGTAGCTAATATATATGATAATATAAATAATAATATAATATATATATATATCTATAAATATATAATAATGAATATAATATATGTATAAAGGGAAGCACAAAGGGAAGCTAAATGCCCTCCCAATTAGAGCAAAAATTATTAATATACGAGTCTATGGGTACATTTCCACTGACACTTAGTGCCAATGGCTCGCCCCTCATCGCGCTAATAATCCACACTTCTCACACACTCGACTACTCTCCGTATTACATCCAGACCATAAAACACTTACTACCATTTTAGTCAACTTTTTTTCATATCAGTGTGTGTGGGGGATTGGAGAAAGAATTCCTATAGCTTATGTTCTTAGTGTTGTAGGTGGCGGCAAAGGGACTGGTAGCCGTAACCAGTTATTTATACCCTGGGAGTGCGTATGCATGGCTCGGACCAGTATTTACTCTTTATGGACTTGTGGCAGGTGTTGGTGGTAGGCTTCTGAGTGGAATCAAAAGTATGTATGTCGATGGTGAAGCTTGTGTAAGAATAAATAGTTGAAAGTGAATGGTTTAATATTACAAGTGGAGTGAGGCAGGGATGTGTCATTTCTCCGTGGCTATTCAATTTGAATATAGATGGGGTGATGAAAGAATGAGGTAGTGGTGGTAGGGGAAGGTGTTAGACTGATGGAGAGTTGTAAGAGGAGTGAGGGTGGCGCTTGAGTGCCTGGGTGTGTGGAGGGGGGGACTAATATATCTGGGTTTTATATGTGGCGAATCTGAACAAAGTTTGAGAGGTTTGGCTGGGTATCTAAAAAACAGGGTTTAAAAGTAAATATAAATATTGTAAGGTAATTGTAGTGAGTGGGGAGAGTCCGCAATGTGAAATCATGTTGAAGGGTGAGAATTGGAACAAAGTGTAAGTCAAAGTTCAATAAATTTTAGCTATAATGTTAGAATGAAAAGAGGATGACGAGATTAATAGCCAGTATAGAGATAAGGGAGAGGTAGCTGTGCGAGGTTTGGAAATTGGGGGTAAAGCCTTGGAAATCAAAGGAACTTTAAGTCTGGAGCACACTAGGGTTTTGCAATGATTGTGTTGTATACCGGTGTTAGTGTATAGTAGATGAAAACTAGGTGAGACGTGAGTGCACGATCTCAGATCTCACATGTCACACCTCTCCCATCAGACTGCAATAATCTTAGGGACGTGTTAGGTGTAGGTAGAATTGATAAAATAAGGAATGAACTTGTTAGGAAGTAGTGTGGTGTGCAGAAAGGCGCAAATGAGAGAATAGACGAGAGTATATTAAGATGGTTTGGTTATATGGATAGGGTGGATAATAATCAGCTGGTTAAGCGAATATAATGGTGAGTATGCTTGGAATCCACTGGCTGGGGGAGACCTAAGAAAAGGTGAACTAGAGTCGGTAAAGAAATGCGAGTTTGCGCCAGACGGCGAGAACAGAAAAGGCTACATAACTACGAACTCGCACAAACCCTGCGTACTCTCTATTTTGGGAGAGTGTCTATGGGCTTGGCCCAAGGGATGAACACCCACTATTTGATTGAACACACCATCAGTGAGAGTCCTTCTCAGTCTGGTGAAATCCTAGGGCTTGTGGATTTTACATCTTGTACAGACGAACTAACTTAAGGGTGTGGAGATGAAATGCGTAATGGAGGGGAGAGGGTCTTCCTTATCCGATGACGTCATGCTCTTCTACTAAATTATCCTATTTCAGTTAATGCTACGCACCCTACCCCACTATCAGCGGGAAGAGAAGAGAAATATATAATATAATATAAATAATGATATAATATAATTTATTTTTTAATGTAGTAAATATTTATTATTAATTTTATTATATTCCCTACTACGTATACCTTACCCTAAAAAAAATAAAATATATAATAAGTAATTATATATATATTATCACTAATTATATATATATTATATATATATAGCCCACACCCGCTCATATATACTACCTCTATCCATATACGCCTACTATATATTATATTATATACCCTCCACCCTACGCCTATCACTACCATCATCCCTATATACCTTCCCTACCCCTACACTCACCTACTACCTACTATATATATATATATAATATTATATATATATATTACCACTACTCACTACCCTACTCATATAGGTAGTATGAGGTAGTTACGCGTGAGATAGTACTGTATTATTATTATTTTTATTTACCCACTACTAATACCAAACTTACACTACCGTACACTAACTTAAAACATTAAACTATGTTATTTTATTATATACTACTATTATATCATACTATACCTCATCACCCGCTAAAATAATATATACTATACTACTATAGTACATATCTATACACTTAATACTCACAATATACTATAATACCTATCACTATACTCACACCAGTATACTACCTATATACCCCTAGCTACTTTATAAATATAATACTCACCAATCAAAGTATTAATCATACTAATATATAATATATAATCACTTAACACCGTCATAAAATATATATTATCACCCCTAATAATATAGTAATTATATATAGTATATAATATGTATAATATTGACACCAATATAACTACCCTATTACTATATATTAAATATATATATATATATTTATATATATTTAATATATATATTATAATATATATATATATATATATAATATATATAATATTATATTACTATATATATAACTGTAGTGGTCCAAGACGTTGCGCACCCAGGGAAGAGTATTTCGAAATTCAGAAGAACCCTATGTTTGAAATTTTCACCTGACTTGACCCTATGTTTGAAATTTTCACCCTAAACTTGTAACCGCCGTTCAGTTCTGACGATGCATTATTTCCGAACGCATTGGAGTATTTCTATAGTGACGTTACTGTCAATTCCTCCGTATTCAACTGTCTGTTAAGTTGAATATTTCTTGGGGCGAGTCTCTTATTGGACAGATTTCAAATGACCCCACGGGAAATCATCTAAAGGGCGTGGGTCTGGGTGGGACCTTGGTGGCAATTCAGCAAGGCTCTGCGTCCAATCCTCCACCCTTCGTAATTTGTCAATCATAGTTACTTTTTTTCGACCACAATCTGAAACAAAATGTGTCATTAACCCTTATGGTGATTGACTTTTGGCATATTATAAAGTAAATAATATAAATAATGACTAAAAAGTAAAAAAAATAAAAAATGCTATAAAAAAAATGATATATATAAATATCTAATAATAACTACTATAAATATAATAAAATAATAACCTACTACCTACCAATGAGGGTATAGTATAATAATATATAATAATAATATATATAATATAATATAAATATATATATATAATATATAATATATATATATATATATATATATATATAAATATTTATATATTATATCAATATATATAATATACATATATAATATATATAATAATATAATCAATATATAATATATATATATATATTATCATAGCTTAATATAATATATCTATAATATAATATATAATAACATAACCTCACCTACTGCCGGCGGCTTCAGGGTGAATGGGTAACCAGCTCTCCCACTTAATATTTTCAATTAATCATGAAAATTTCAAATTATAGCGAGTAATAGTAGACTAAGGATAGTATATATATAATATATATATATATATTATTATTATATATGATATATAGTGATATAGTCGGTGAGTGGTAAATAGAGTAATAATTTATATAATTTATTTATATTATAAATATATTATATATATATATATATATATATATATACTATATTGTATTAAATCTCCCAGTATGGCCGTTTCTTTGTGAGCCGTGGTGGATCCTGTACCTTGACTATAATATATTATATATATATATATATATTAATATATATATATATATATATAAATAATATATATATTATATAATTAATATATATATATATATTATATATTCATAAATATATATTATATATATAGAGGTATATATATTAATATATAGTATATGCAATATGTATAATAGTATATTAGTATATATAATATATATATTATATATATATTATATTATAAGTATACTATAATATATAATATATTATCATATAGTATATATCCGTAACCCAACAGTGCTAACCTAAGCAACACCCATCTATCGATTACCAATATTTGTTATATCTAGCACGGTATCAATTTAAATTATATTAAAACTGCTAGTGACCAGTCATTTTCACAAATTCAATGAAATCTTTCAAATTCATTCTAATGGGAAACTGAAAATTTAGTGCAAACCACCACCAACATATCAGATATAAAACCGTTAAATTATTTTGATTTACCGATTAATCGATTTAAATTATCACTCGATATTTGTAAAATAAAAATATTGATCACATTCTTGGAATATATATATATTATATTATTATAATATATTACCGACGTACCCTACCCCGACCTCCTCAAACCTACTACCTATATACTATTATACCCTCACCACCCCCCCGGGGTAGAGTTATTTATTTTTATATATTTAAATATATCTATATATATTAATATTATACTATATATATTTTATTATTATATTATATATTATATACTAATATATTACCTATTATACATATATATAATAGTAATATTATATTATTATATTATATTATTATATAATATGCATGATGTACCGACTAGGGGACTCGGCGATTCAGCAATTGATGCTTGAACATGTTTCCTGTAAAACATATAATATGAATTTTACTTTTTCCTTGCAATTTTTTAATATTAAATCAATACTAATTCCTTGCTTAAAAATGCTAGTATAAAATTAATGTGCGAAGAACTGACAAGGTCATGGCCCTTATCATCACCCCCGCAACTAACATAATTCTTAACACAGAGGTTGTTTATTATAATCAAAAGACAATCAAGATGAATTATAGTTATTGTATAGAAGACCTTTAAACCGATCTAAAGAAATGCGTTCATGCAAGGTGTGTGTTTTATAAAAATTATGAAAACATTAAGTGTATTTAAATACTTCTCGGATGAATAAAAATAGGGTAATAAAAAAAGGGGGTCTTGATGATGAACAAATTTAATGGCAATTTGATCGAGAGTTTCTCGAAAAGGTGAATTCCACTGTAAATAAAAAGACCGAATAAGACAATATCAGCTATATAATATATAGGGGGGGGGTAGTAGGGTGCATACAGAAATTACTAAACTCACCTATACCTACCATCCTATACTACCTAACTCATATACTAAATTAATTAGTTTTATCATATAGTGTCAATAGGCTTATTATATATAATATATATATATTATTATTATATAGTAATAGTAGTATATATATATAGTGATTTTTATTATTATTTTATTTTTATATATTAAATTCAGTATGTGTGTGCTGGTGTACATTAAAGTGAAAGGTATACATAA
This sequence comes from Trachelipus rathkii, assembly GCA_015478945.1. NCBI lineage: Eukaryota > Metazoa > Arthropoda > Malacostraca > Isopoda > Trachelipodidae > Trachelipus > Trachelipus rathkii. Next base: position 4,243 of record JABUQX010046117.1, on the reverse strand, counting down.
CTGCAGAATTCTTTGCTTGCATCAAATACTTTACTTAATGTAGTGTTATTTTCACATGTCCTGAAATCCAAATGAAATATATTTGTCTAACAGTCAACTCGCATCAACTCTGTAATTGATACCCAAATTTTAAGTCTTTCTTTAATTATTAGTGATATTAAAAGCATCAGCTTCAAACAAGTCTCCTTTTCTACTATGGAGATATCCAACATATATTGATTTTAGTCCACCCACATACCTCTTTTCGATGATGAAATGGCTTTTTCTTCATCAAGTGCCTATTTCATAAATGATATATAATTTGTTTTTCTGATTCCCAATTCTTATTCCCCAAATAATTTTAAGAGCACCATAGGTTTTTTTTTTACCTTTAGAATATATTTAACATTTCGAGTAACATTGGTCATTTATCATTCGAATTTATTTGTGAAATTATGTCTTTGAAGTGTCATAGACGCGAAGTCTTGCTTTACAGGGCTCGTGAGGTGCATCATTGTAGACATCTTGTGTGACGACATAATTAGTTTTAAATTAACTGAAAAACTTAAACCACAGGTCTGATAATTTCACTACTTGAATGTAAAGTTTTCCCGAGTTGTTTAAACAAACGACTCGAAGATTTAGATCAGAAAACCAACAAGTACACAATCGACTGTGTAGAAACTAAGAAAAAAATTATTGTAATAATTGTTGTTCTTCTTCCATTAAAAATCATATGAAGATTTTCCCCTTGTGTGATGGATAACTGTTGGGTACGAGCTTAAATTTATTTTTATTGTTTTTGAGGGGACCTTTCTAGTTTCTTCCGATGATCACCATGAGGGAGCAAAACTGCGTACTTTTCGAGACCACGTTTAATCAATAACTCTACATTATGTCATAATAACCTAGTTTGGGTTTTTTTTTTTTTTTTTTGCATCTTTTCTATGGAGAAAAAAAAAAGTCTTAGAGAATAGAGATTGGGCAGAATCATTCGACTTAAAAAAGACAGTCAGAAAGATATGTAAAATATATATAGCTTAATCAAGTATACTTATTCTCTTATTTTTCAATCGGAACTAATTTTAATTTTTTTCCAAAATTATAGTGAAAGATGCCATATATACATACTAATATATATAATATATTATATATATATATTATTTATATTATATTATATATATATATATCATTATATATATATATTGAGGTGGATAGGTAGTAGGTAATATGGTTAGGAGATATAGGTATGAGGGTAGTAGTAGGGTGAGTAGTAGGTGAGTAAAATTAATAAAATATAATAAAATATAAAAAAAAATAATAAATAATATATCAGAGGACAACCTCTCTACTACCGTGCTTTGCAACGTGCCTTATTCTATCGAGTAACATTTATATGAAACGATCTGACTTTACAAATTTGATGTCTCCTAATAAGATTAATTTTTATGCGAAAATTGGTCAATTGAATCAAAATGTTATATAATAAAATAAAAGAGTAAAAATTGAAACAAAAAAATGTTAGAAATCATTGCTATTTAAATAAACTATTTTTCAAAAGGTGACTCTTTGTGCTCTAATTGTGATATAGCGAGTTGTGTGTGTTTGTGAATTGGGAGTCTTTCTTTGGACAAGACGGTGTCAATCTCTAGTTGCATTTTCTTTTGCACTTTTGGATATTTGGCAATAAACAAAATTAGCCAACGGAACATGGAGGAAGTCGTTTCAGTGCCAGCAAAAAATAATTCAGCCAAAGTGTATTGCAATTCTTCATCTATTTAAAGAAAACATGAATCTAATGATATGAATATTAATATTTAGTAAACTTTTGCTGCTGCCGTACATTTTATACTATTGTAAGACTAATTCTTAAGCTAACATTTAGTAAACTTTTGCTGCTGCCGCACATTTTATACTATTGTAAGACTAATTCTTAAGCTAACCTTTCAACAATACTACTACCCTTACAACATTACTTATATTACTAGAACAGTTGAGTGCTAAACAATTACATACTCTTCAAACATGACATAATTTTATTGAAGAACAAGGCATGGACTGGTATGTATAAAGCAAGCCGGAATCCAAGAATGATCGTAAAGGTTCTATCCTTTATTTTACTCATTGTGGTACCTCGTCCTTTCTATCTGCATGTTTTCCTTCTGTATTTAACCTTCCTCACCCAAGTATAATTTAAGTTGGGCTTGTTTTTTTTATCAATTCCTATATACAGTATATATTTTCAGCCTTCTTGAATTTACTCTAGGCAGTGAGCGGTTGGCATATGTGTAAAAGGAAAAAGAAACAAAAAACTCTGAATCAATGTAAAAAGTATAAATTAATGGTGGTGGGGTTAGAATAAAAAGAAATTGAGAGAATTGAGGTACAAATGTTTAAAAAGTGTATATTGGCCACATATCGCGAAAAAGTTAAGATAGAGTTGTTCCTTCCGAATAAGGGAAGTATATATTATATATATATATTAGTATATATATATGATAGTTATATACTATATAATATATTATATATATATATTATATATATATATAATATATTATATATATATTATATTTATACTTATAGGCTTCACTAGTCAAAACCATATAATACTTACGTTATATTACTATATAATAGTATATAATACTATATAATATAATATTATATATATATATATAATATATATATATATAATATATATTATATATAATATATAATATATATATAATATATTACATAAATATCTTTGCTGCTCTTATTTTTATAAACTTACCATACAAAACATATATAAGTAAAGGTTCGCGTTTTGGCATCAAACCTGTTTTCTAATATATTCATACGCCGTATATATTTTAGCCTATAGCTAAAAACTAAGTCGACTATACGTCATAGTATTATTACTCTACTAAGTACTATAATAATATATAATATAATATAATATATTATTAGTATATTAATTTTGATATCTTTAATTATCTTATATAGTATTTTACATTTAAATAAAATACTATATAGAATATATATAGTATATATATTAATAACTATATATATATATTTATATTTATATATCATTTATATAATATTTTATACTATAATATATAATATATACTATATAATATATATAATAGTATAAATATAATATATATTACTAGTATATCTGATATATATAATATAATATAATATATATATGATATGTATAATATATACTATATATTATATAAATATTATATATATATATAAATATATATATATTACATAATATATATCATATATATATATACTATATATAATATATTTTAATATATATATATATATATATCTATATATATATAATATAATAGTTATATTATATATATATAGTATATAGATATTCCATATTATATTATATAAATTATATAATATATATATATACATTTAGTATAATAGCTATATATAATATAATATATATATATATATAATATATATAAATATTACATATCTATATTATAGTATATATATATATATTAGTATACAGCTATATATATGGAAATATAACTCAATATAGAATATATATAATATGTAAATATAGTATATATATAATATATATATATATAATACTGATACTAATATATAGCTATATTAAGTATATATATATCATACTTGTATATATATATAATTACATATATATCATATATATATATATATATAGTATATATATGACATTATTACTATATCAGTATACAATAATGGCTGTTTATGAGTGTCTCGAGGAATATTATTATACTATCAAGGAGGCGGTGTAACCGTGGTTGCAAGTTATGTGCTACAACCCAACCGATTATTACACAACATAACATACATTTAACAGGACTGTTATATATAATTATATATGTATAATATCGACTTAGATTTTTTTAGGTCATCTAAAGTTTTAAATTTTCTGATAAAATTAAAAATATGCTATCCGAATATAATCATAGATAGGTAACACGTTCAAGAACAGACTATAACATAATGAGTAGCGCAGAACAGAACGTTAGATATAAGGAAACGTCATACAATTTTGATTAGGTTTGCAGAAAATTTTTGCAACTATTGATCTATGAATCACGGACGAGAGGAGTTCTGTAAGCACATATCGAAGCGAGCGGGCTTTTAATAAGAGATTTTGTTTATTAAATATTATATAGCAAATATATTATTTCTATTAAAGGGTACGAAACATTTTTAGAAAGTTTTGCATTTTTTTTTATTTTCTTAGTGATTTCCTTTTTAATTTTATTTTGCT
>JABUQX010046116.1:12500-28020 GCA_015478945.1 Trachelipus rathkii | reverse complement strand
ATATATATAACATATATATATATATATATATATATACTATATACTTTATATATATATATATATATATATATATATATATATATATATATATATATTTAATAATAAAAAATATATATTGTTTAATAATAAAATATATTAATACGACTGATTTAAATTGATATCTATTTTAATTGTATTATAAACAATGCGTTATAATCTTTTAAGCCTCATGACCCCCAAAAGCCAAACGCATAAGGATTTAGTAACCTCGCGCGACCCCTAAATACCCCATATTTATATATATCATATATATATATATATATATATATACCTTATGCATATATATATATATTTATATACTATATATCTTTCTCTATCTATATATATATATATATATACTCATATATACTCTTATAACTGCTGCTCTTATATATATATAAACATGGGGGATGAGCCACCAGGTCCAGGAAAAAGTTAGGTATTTGGGAATGAAGGGGGTTGAAGCGGTTTGTGAGGTCAGTAGAAGGAGAGGATTAGGGCTTGAATTGGTGAGGAGAGATGTGGTTGGAGAATGGTCTGAGTGGGAGAAGAGCGAGGGAATGTTAAAGATGGTATGGGCATTTAGTGAGAATGGAGGAACAGAGAGTGGTTAGAAGAGTTTGGGAGGCGGAGGGGATAGGAAGAAGAGGAAGGGGGAGACCAAGAAGGAGGTGGATGGATGGAATAAAGGAGATGCTGGAGGGGGGAGGGATGAGGGAGGAAGAGGGTAGGGTGTTGGCGAGGGATAGAGTGGGGTGGAGGAGGTGGGTGAGAGAGGAGGGGGGGTGTGAATGAGGGAGGCTGTACGCACCACTACCCCGCTCAAGCGGGAGAAAAGTGAAATATAATAATAAAAATAAAAATATATATATATATATATATATATATATATATATATATATATATATATATATATATAATATATATATATATAATATATATATATATATATATATATATATATATATATATATTTATATATATATATATAATAACATATATATATATATATATATATATATATATATATATATATATATATATATATATATAACTGCCTACCCAATTATAATCTTATATATATATATGCAATAATAGCATATATATATATATATATATATATATATATATTTATTTATATATATATATATATATATATATATATATATATATATATATAACAATATGTTTTATATATATATATATGCTTTTTTCGATTTATATTTATTTCGATCTGTATGTATAATATATATATATATATATATATATATATTATATTTAAATATATATATATATATATATATATATATTTATTTATATATATATATATATATATATATATATATATATATATATATATATATATATATATAATATATATATATATATATAGTCACTATATAATTCCTAAATAAAAGATGCTTTGGATACATTATGTATATTATTTTTATTCTAAAAAGTATTAAATTTATATAATTAACAACTGTGTAACTATTGATTATAATTCATTAACAATAGCTGTTTTTCGTGCATTAAATATTTTATTTGTTTGTGACACACCGCGACCCCCCAAATATCCGCTCGTCCCCCACTTGGGGGTCGTGACCCCCCTGTTAAGAAACAATGTATAATATGTAATGTAATATGTTTTATTTTACGCATCTATAAATTTTAATTACATTATTGCTGATTTAAATAAATTATACAATAAATAAATTAATTCGAATGCATAATTTTTATTTCTAATTTTGTTTGATATATATATATATATATATATATATATATATATATATATATATATATATATATATATATATATATATATATATATATATATATATATATATATATATATATATATATATATATATATATATATATATATATATTTATATATATATATAAATATGTATATATATATTTATATAAATATTTATAAATATTTTTTTTTTATCATTTATATATATATATATATATATATATATATATATATATATATATATATATATATATATATATATATATATATATATATATATATATATATATATATATATATATATATTAGGTGTTCTATTTTTTTAAAAATTTTTTTTTTTTTTTTTTTTGTCAGTCTGAACTTTGCAAATTATTGTATTTAAATTTTTACGCTGATTGAGCAATATTTAAAAGTGACACAATGCTGTTGAAATATAGGAATACATAGCTTTTCCACACCACCCCTGAGGTAGCTATAACAGGTGCGTTTTTTTAATGTGGTATCCCCAAGAGGCCTACTCCACAACTTATTCAATTCATTTATTTAATTTTTATTACTTATTATATGTTTATTCCTTATTTTCATAACTCTTTTTCAGTTGTTTCTTTGATATTCCTGGAAATTTTTCCCTGTGTCTTTCTATAACTTGAAGAATGTATTGCATTTCCTTTTCGTTTTTTGTTAGGTGATTATTATAGTTTTGTACTAGTGCAATAGCTCTTTCGGCATTGTCGTTAATGACATTTATTGATTACTTCTTGTGCATTCTTATAGTCCGTTCTTTCGTTCCATTCCAATGGGTCAACCTTGAGAAAAGTGGAGTCCAAACGTAATTTATTGAAGAACAAATGACTGCATTCTGTTATAAAGTCGGCAAGTGTTTTGTTATGAAGTTGATCTTCATCCTTAAATACAAAACGTTTATCTGGCTTATCTACACTTGTTCTTCTTGGTTTATGCAGAACTTCAACCATCTTTCGTTTCATTTCAACTGGTACTTCATCCATAAATGCAAGAGCTGCAAGTTCTTCTCCTAAATACTCACAAGTGACGTTTGAGAGCTTTACTAGCTACTACCGATAATTCATAATCGTCACATTCCAGCCTTGGAAGGTAATTCAAGTCATTTTTGGGGCTGAAGCTGATGGGGCTGAAAAACCAGCCCAATGTGTCTGGCAGTAAACGTAATCTGAACTATTGCAGCTGCTTCTTGCTCTGTCATACTGCGACCTAAATAAGACTATTTTCAATGAATAAATGACTCGTGCCATCCATCGTGCTCGATGTAGAGCACCAGGTTTACGAAAAGAAAACCGTTTCTCAAGGTTCCCACATAAATAAACAACTGTCCGCTTTAATAGTTCTCTATAATCATCCCGTGGGTGGTTTTTCTTTAACTGCTCACTACAAAAGCTTTAAGACATTTTCTGTCCATGAATCAATTAATACTCACTATCTCATACTTTTCTTTATTAATTTTTTTTCAAAATTTCTGAAACGTTTGAACAGGTCAATGTCTGGTCCTGATGAAATACAGTAATATTTTGAAAGCAGTAGATATGACTATTTCGTGAATATGATGTCGACATGCAAAGGCTAGAAGAACTTCTTTTCAGCTTTTCTTCTATAATCCTACAAGCCCCACTTTTGGCTCCGGTGTTTGCTGTTGTGTCAAAACACATTCCTACTATGCTATATTCCAAATTCCAATCTTTTAGGCATTGTACTACAACTTTCTGCATCATTTGCACCGGTTCCTCTCAAAAGTTTTGGAACACCCAGCAATTTTGATTTCCCTCCACCATGTACGACGATCGCTAGACGTTCAACCTTGTCTTCCGGTTACATCCAACAATAACTTACCATCCCAGTGTACAGATGTCAGTAAACCACCAGGAAATTTTTGTTTAATATCCTCCGCAATTGCTTTACGAACGTCAGACCTTCGCCGCCGTAATGTACTTCTGCTTAATACAATATTATCAACTTTTTTCCAAAGCGCATTTGCAGTAGCTATTACTAACATCGCACGTCGATCACTCATTTTCGATCTATCCAAAGCCATTGCCAAGTCAGGGGTTATGATTTTATAACGTTCCTTTGAACTCTTTCATGGTTCGACTCTGGACGGTCCAGGTTGGGGTTCTTCACTGCTAGAGGAACTACCACAATCCACACTAGTACATTCTTGCAGAATACGTAATTGTTCCTACTGCCGACGAACTTCCCTTTTAATTCTATTACTTTCTTGTTCTTCCCTTTTACGCTTTCTTTCTTGTTTTACAGTATATTTTTTATCCACATTACTCATATACCCTCGCCTACCTTTTTCTCTCTGAGCTTTAGGAAAAACTCTCTTCTCAATTTGATATTATTTTCATTGCGTTTGCATGTGCGATATCAAATAAACCATATAAGCTTTCTTTAAAGATAATCTCCAATTTGTATTTGACTTCTTGATTTTAATTTTAAAAGTATCTGTATTGTTAATAGGTCTTTCTAATCTTGGTTAAATCATCCTGTTTGGCCTTCGTGGGTAACTTTGCTCTATCCCAGAAGTCATATATTTCAGAATATATTATATTTGAAGCCTCCTTTACTGATTTCTTATTGTGTGTCAGCCAAAACAGACGACGTAATACATCACCAATTGATGGAAGTTTTGATCTACAGGTCATGATTTCTGATATTTGCTCAATAAGCCAAACATGTGTATCCGATCTTGTTTGACGTGATTGAGACATTCTACATAAGAAATTTAAATAATTATGACACGGCAAGCACGTAAATTTTGACACAACCAACACCTATAACGTCTATAACAGTTTACTCAGCCACGCGCAACTTTCTTTGCGCATGTGTCACCATTAAATGTTATTTTTTTTACTTCAAATTTTAAATAGAGTATTTTTACGGTAAACGTCACATCTTAGAACGTTCAGAATGATACATTTCTTAATTTTGATTTTTTGGACCACACTAATATATATATATATATATATATATATATATATATATATATATATAGGTGGGTATATATATAGAGAGATAGATATATATATATATATATATATATATATATAGATAAGAGACACAGGTAAATATATATATATTTTTTTTTTTTATTATATATATATATATATATATATATATATATATATATATATATATATATATATATATATATATATATATATATATATATATATATACTATGAATCGTAAATATATAAACATATATATATATATTAGTAATGTATATATATATATATATAGTTATTATATATATATAGTATATATATATATATATATAAAGAGTATATATATATATATATATTTACATAAAAATTCGTTATATATACATAGTTTTTATATTTTTTTTATTTATATATATATATATATATATATATATATTACAGTGACAAAATTGCCATTTCTTAAAACTCTCTTCTTAACTAAAATTAGAACTTTTTTGAAATTCTCAAAATATGAAATAATATATTAGTAGTTGTGCAAAATATCCTGATAGTTATTTTTTATTAATTTTGTTTTTTAAAAAAATTATTGGGGAAAAACCTCAATTCATGTTTTACACCCAAAAGGTGCAAATCGAAGAACAATGTGGGGTACAACATGAACACCTATTTTACCACAAATAAAGGCTTGTACGCTTCAATTTTGTAAATATATGTTAATTATAGGCCTAAATAAACAAAGAACATTAAATAATAAAAAAAAAACTTTAAGCATTTTTTTTTTAAAATTAATTTTCTTATTTAAAATTTTTTTTTTTTTTTTTCATTTTTTACATTTTTTTTTTTGTTTTTTTTTGTTTTTGTTTTTGTTTTTTTTTATATATATATACAGAGGTATATATATTTTACTAATTATTTGCTGGGGAAGGGGAAGATTTGTTTTAGTACTTTAGAGCACTCAACGTCCCTAAAGTACAGCTTATTTTTCCTAATGGTAGGAATTTCAGGGCCATAGAAGACAAACTTCTTTTGTACAGTTTCTATATTGTCGCTATCCTTCCAGCTCCAATCAGCAGGATCACTACCAATTGAATCTTTCTTTAGAAACTTAAATTCAACCTTAGAAATCTCTTCCTCGGCATCAGGACGGAAAAGCTTTTGTACTTTACCCCAATAGTAGGTTAGGTTTGGCAACTCATAGTAAACAGCATAATATTTATGTTTTGAATCCTCTGTTATTCGGGGACGCAAGTCTTCCTTTGTTCTCTTTTCTTTATCAAATCTCTCTTCTGGTTCATTATCATCACTAAATCTTTCAACACTATATTCGCTTGTAGTATCTGACATTACAAGTTCCTCAGAATCTGAAGTGCTTTCCTCAATCGGTTTACTCTTCTGTCTCTTTCTACAAGGTTCTTTAGTTGGTTTTGTTTTAGGCCTTCCTCTTCCTCTTGCAGATTTTGTAGACTTTTGTATTTCTCTTTCTTTTATACTTGCCAGTATGTCTTCATTTGTAATGACCACTGATTTGGTTTGCATAGCTCTTCTAGATTTAGGTTTTTCATCTGCCAATCTTCCTCTAGCGTGTAACACTTCTTCAATGGTCCTTGGTGTTTGTATTGATGTTATGATTGTTTCGTTATTAAGACATCGCCTGCGTATTTCATTAAACATAGCATCAAGTGGTACATTTTTCAGATATTCACTATGAGGCATATCCTTAGATGTTCCGGGTAATTGATTTTCTTGTGATACTGACATATCTTTCATCACACAGGATGTTGGTGTGGATGTTATAAGAGAGTTTAATGATTGTTCTTCTGATGTTACATTTGCTTCTGCACCTCTCTCTTCACCTAACTGTAATATCGATGGATTTCCTTCATTTTCAACTGCTTCCTCTGTCACTTCATTTACTACACACTCAACTGTCTCTTCAGTGAAATTCAAATCTGGGGAGTTGTCAGATGTTAATGGTCGGCCTTTATCAACCCATGTTTGGTAGGTTCTTAGTTTTGTTTGGTTTAACTTATTAATATCAATTATGTCTCGAGAGAAAGGAAATATTCCTGTTGCCCTGAACCCACTCTTGATGTTATCTGGTGAGAGTCCTAATTTCCAAACTTTGCAAAGAAGATTGGTGAAGGTATCTTTTCTTAAAGGGGCATTAGCACTGGTTTTGTGCACATAATTTGTTAGTTCTGTGTCATATTTCGATTTCAAAGGAGCAAAGCAACTGACATCTAGAGGTTGGAACAAATCAGTGGAGTGTGGTGGCAGTTTGAAAATGACAATGTTTTCTTTAATTGCTAGTTCAATGGTTTTTATACTAGTATGGCTTAAATGTCCATCTAGTATAATTAATAAAGGCCGAGCTGTGGATCTTATTATTAATTGTTTAAAAATTTTTTCGAAAATCTCTGCAGTCATCCACCCAGATTCTGATGCCGAGTACATTGTACCTTCCAGGTAGTTTTCTCCTTTTCCAACCCAAGACTCCAACACACGTTTTCCTTTGAAGACTATCATGGGATCCAGGACTGTCCCATTAGCACAACAACATGCCAATACTGTAATATTCTCTTTACCGCACCCTGATGTTAAACGTATAGTGTCTTCTCCAATACTTGCAACGATTTTGGTTTTTGAAGGGTCTAATGGGAACCCTGTTTCGTCAAGATTCCAAATGCATTCTGGTCTATTTTCAATTTTCATTTCTTTAATAATCTTTTCCAGTTGATCGTAAAAATCGTAAACGATAAAGGGATCTGATGTAGCAGTCTGCCTCGAAATCTGCTTTTGTGTTCCTCTCTTTAAGTTAAATTTATGCCGCTTCATGAAATTTTTGGCCCAATCATATCCAGGATAATTGTTTTTAAATTTGGTTTCTATTTTATTTGCAACAATATAATCATAAAGTATTTGGCGCAATTCAGTAACAGTTGGTCCAAGACCCATTTTTCCCATCCTTTTTACAGCGTCTGCCAATTGGTTTTCCAATTTTCATATATGTATGTTTTTCTTTCCCCTCTGTGACGAGCAAATTGCACTGTCTTTCAATCTCCTACAGACCGAAGTTTGCTCAAATTTTTTCTCACAGATTTTCACGATTGACGACAGTTTGGACGATTACGAATGACCAAAAAAATCACGAAGTGCACGATATGCATTTTGATTTGAACGCCCATTTTCATAATAAGCTGAATAACTTTAACACGTTGCTCCATTGTGTATCTTTCCATGGTTCAAATTGAGTAAGTCTGAAATTGAAAAATGTCAAATGAATGCCAGTAAAAATGACGTTTTGGTGTTGTACGCAGCTTCAGCATCGGCCCATAACAATTTAACCACCCTATATATATATATACAAAATCTTATCAAGTTAAATTATGGGGAAACCAAAAACAACTAGGCTAAGACGTGAACAGCTTTTGAGGTAAGTGGTGAACACCTTTTGGGGTATAATATGAACAAAATGTCGTTCATATTTAAAACTTGCTAGGTGCAAAAGGTGAACACCACCCAGCCCATTTTCAGGGATGGTATATGAACTATGCTTCCCATTGCTAATAGCTGAACCAAATGTTTCACGTTTTAACCCAACAGTTCGGGTTTTCTGTCGTGATTTTCTTCCGTAAATAGTCGAAGAAATTATAAACACTTGTGTTGAACTTTTGCAGGTCTGAAAAGTGATCACTTCTATCTTCAGCATGTGCTATTTCAGACCTAAGGGAAAAAAATATTGTTTTGATTACAATTTTTCTAAGTTAAACGGATTGACTATATAACTCATACACTTTACTTTGGCCAAATCGCATTACTTATATTATAATATCAAGCGTTCATGTGTTTAGCCATTTTGGCCTGTTCCATGGCACTTTACCCCCCAGTCATCTTATATATTATATATAATATATATAGCTATATATAATATATATATAATATATAATTAGTTATATATATATATAAAATATAATATATTATAAAATATATATATATATAATATATATATAATATAGAGCACGCATGAGCGATCGAAGTAAAAAAAATTAGACAACTTAATATATTTACTCAGCAGTGGAAGGTCTAGAATTGTCTTTAGCTCTGTAAAGTATTCTGTATGAAGATACATCATTTATCATGGTTATTTTGATAGATATTTTTAACTATATTTATTTGACCACATGTTTCGACTTCTGGAGGATAAATATGATATCTAACGTTTTAGTCTTGATGTGAAAAAAAACAAAAACAAAAAAAACAAGTAAATATATTGGATTTATTTTAAACATTGACCAAACCATTTACAATAAAATATAACAACTCATCCATTTACATTAGACTTGAGGCATGTATAGTGTTTTTGGACTAAAATTAAGTACTTCTTCCTTTGAAATTTCCGAAACCTTTCATTTTCTGATTTCTTTAATACTTAATTCCTCTAGGTAGTGGCTACAATAGGAATAGATGGGGATCGAACCTGCACTGTGTCATCCCGATTTCTAGAAGGGAACTGCTTAGTGGAGGCATACTAGAATAGACGAAGATCGAACTCCTGGCACTAGTGCCATGCGGATTCTAGTAAGGGAACTGCTTTAGGTAGTTTTACCTACGGAATAAAGACAGAGGGACTAACCCTTGGCACTGTGCCATGCCAATTCTTGCACCTCTACCCGCTTTGTAGGAATTCAATTACACGAAGCGTTTTACCTTAAACTTTTTGACAATTTATATGAATAATAAAATTATATATTAATACAACCTGTTAATATGAGTATATTTTAATTGCATTATAACAACGTAACTACGTTTTTCATTTTACGTTTCATAAATTTATTACATTATTGCTTAATTTAATAAATTATGCAATATATGAATTAATTTTGAAATGCATATTTTTATTTTTAACTTTGCTGAAGCATCTAGAATGTCTTTAGTCTGTAAAAAATTCTTGTATGATAGATAAGCCATCATTTATCATGTGTTATTTTGGAAAGGATATTTAATTATATTTATTTGACACATGTTTCGACTCTGGAGGATAATTGGGATATCTTTGTTAAAAAAAAAAAAAAAAAAAAAAAAAAAAAACAAGTAAAGTAACTTCTAGACTTTGTTTAAAAATTGACAACATTTAAAATATGACAACTCCAATCCATTTCAGTTGACTTGAGCAATGTCTAGTATTTTTTGGGACCTTTTACACTAATATACTTCTTTCCTTTTTGATAAATATATGTGTTCCGAAAACCTTAAATTTTATACTAATATTCGGTCTATAAATACTGTATAACTTTTTACTAGCGATGTAGCGTCGCTTTATGCCTAGGAAATATAGCCGGATCGAAATATCTTTAGCATCTAGATGTACATGTCATTCTAGAAAACTGCTACTACAGTAGCTGGCTAGCACATTAAATTATTAAAAACTTTGAGGGATTCATGACACTGTTTGCTGTGCACATCGCGTTTCTGACAAAGTGTACTGTAAGTTTAGGCAATGCTGCTATCTACCAAATATTCTGAAAGCGCCCGAAGATGGATATTCGCTGCAATACTTATGTCCATGCTAGTTTTAGTAGAAGAGAAAACTCGACTTGCTCTAGTAGTTCTACCTCCGGAAATAAGAATGAGGACTCGAAATTACCTAGACAACTTGAGAATATAAGCGCAATATCTGCTTGTTAAAAGAATTTTATTATGAGGAGAATAGTCTAATCGACTAGAGTAGGGGTATATATTAGGACCTTAGGAAATTGTTTTACGGAACAGGAATATGATTAGATTATTCTGCGAGTTCAGTTGTCTGTAGCAATTTAAATCTAGTTAGAGGAAGTCGTCTCATTATTGTTTAGTTGTCTGAAGCTAAATTTGAACTATACGAGGAGCATTTGAAAACCCGCAATCAAGCAAGACGCTCACACCACTGTTTATTTTCTTAAGAAGGAACTATTAGGTAGTTGCTACAAGGAAAATAATGAATCAGATACAGGTATCACTAAACACTCAGCACCATGCCCATGCGATTCTAAGTAGAGAATTCTATATAGTAGTGAACATAATGTTGTATAGAAACAAGACACGAATCGAACAATGCTTGGCACTGTGCACAATGGATTCTGTTAAGGAAACTACTCCTAGAGTAAGTTGTACACTTAATAAAATAAAAACACGTCTGCTGAGAGGAATGAAACTCCGACACTTTTGTCATGACGATATCGAGAAGGGGAAACCTGCTCTAAGGTAGTCATAACCTGATACGACTGCCCAACTAGTCTGCATGTATGTTGGTAGGATATTAGCCTAGAGCTTTATTATGCTAACTAAGTTAGGAGTCAAGACGAGCTGATTGAATAACTCTTGCTATCTGTGCCAAAGTAAATGCGAATTCAGGCCTTATCTCTTAGATCGCTATGGTAGGTTTAGATCAATTACAAGAGTGTTGTTAAAACTATTATAACGCTTTTCACAATTTGATTACATACACCAATCTACTTCAATCACTAAAGTACTCAACTGATTTATAGTTAATATTTTAATGTTAGTTATATAGTATAACAATGTAAAAACGTTGTTTCACGTTTATTTTTACTATTATAATATTTAATTAACTTTAATATTAATTTATAATTAATATTTATGCAATATATGAATTAATTTGTAAATATTCATTCAATTTTTAATATTTGTTTAAAAACATATAATAAATAATATTTAATCTAGTAACTTATAACTATAATATATAAATATATTTACAGTATAATTTTAATTTTACTCTATCTCCATTCACATAATAATGAGTACGGTTACTAATATCTCACTATCAATCGATATTTAAAAAACCACTCTATAATTAATAAATATACTTACATTATATCCAGTACCATCATCACTATATCCATACTATAATAACTAAACCTAATAATCCATCACCTATACATCCTATATAATCTAATACCATCCGATATATGCATACTATCATAAATCCATTAATTCTACATCCTATAATCTACATCTATTCCAGCAAGCCATACCAATATCTATATCCAATATAGTTATACCTACTATGTATCTGTCAATACACCACTATCATCATCTGCTATCTTAAAGCATGAATTTCCCATCTTATATTTACAAACATAACATACCATACTTATACATACCACTACCCATACATACCATTACAATACATACAAGATCACATACCATACTACATACACTAACATACAAGCTGCATACATAAATAACCATAACAAATACATACATACGGCAATAATACATACATAGCATGTACTATAAATAGCATATGAGCCCTCTCACCCAGTAATAATTCTCCTACTAGTTTATGAAGTATTGTCCAAAGACTAACATTAAGGCAAAATAGATGCAGTATTAAATCCAAAGAGAAAACCGATATCTAGAAATGAAATAAATGACAGGAATAAAATTTATGATAATAAAATACTTTAAATGCATTTCATTTCGGTATCGGAAATTCGTTGAAAAATTGTCTATCGATATTCTGTTCTCACTAATTGAGTATTTTTATTTTCTGAGTCGGAAGCTCTACAGCTTGTGAAGCGCTTGATTGATATATCAGAGATGTTCGGACTCGAGATCACTGGATGGTAATGGTATGGTATGGATGGATGAGTTGATGGGTATGGTAATATTCTCGATGTATGTGGGCAAGTAATGGTACCAATGTAGCGATGCGAATTAATATTGATGATAAAAATGTATTGAGTGGATAGGATTGAATGAATATATGAGATGAGAATGATGATGTATGGATGGTAGGTATGGATGGAGGAATATGTGATGGAGGTGATGGGAGGATAAGTATAGTTGGATGGTTGAATGTGTGGCAGGAGTTGGATGGGTAATGGTGATCGAGAGGATGTATGTAATGAGAGTGAGTGATAGGAGAAGAGTATTAATGGTTATAGTGCTGGAACGTATAATGATTGTGAAGTGGATAGATTATATAAATATAGAATAAGTTAAGCTAAACAATATTTTGCTATTGTAGAAGCTAGATTAAATATTATTTTAAGCTTCGAGATTATCTATGATGTTTTTTTTATATTTGTATATAAGTACGATAAGTTTTAATATTAAAGAAGTATATCGCCTCTATACGAAAAATTAAAGATAAAAAAAGAAAAAAGAAACAAAACAATTATCGGGACGAGAAGGAGGACTGCTAGACGCCAACTGTACCAA
This sequence comes from Trachelipus rathkii, assembly GCA_015478945.1. Taxonomy (NCBI): domain Eukaryota; kingdom Metazoa; phylum Arthropoda; class Malacostraca; order Isopoda; family Trachelipodidae; genus Trachelipus; species Trachelipus rathkii. The sequence continues at coordinate 15,042 of JABUQX010046116.1, read as the reverse complement.
CCCACATACCCACATGTTAACCTCTAAGATATATGCGCACTCAGTTTTACAACCTATCAATCCACTGCATTAAAAAATATTATTATTAATGTAATTTTTTATTTTATAGGAAGTTTTACTTAATTTATAGTTATTTATTTTATTGTTAGGGATCATATATGGAATAGTCATTATATCTATAATTAAAGAATTCTTGACATTATCAGTGTAATTCGCAGTTTTCAAAACTCGCATTAAAAAAAGTAAAAAATCATGAGCATAAATTAAAATATACCATACCTTAGTTTGGTTTTTTACAACAATTTCCATATTCCTTATTACAATTTCATAATTCTTTAAAGCAATTGCCTTATTCCTTTATATAGATAAATTGCTCCTCTTTTTATAGAACATAAACATTGGAATGTATTCTCCTATGCAACTAAGGAGAGTCTTCAAAGGGTTTGTAAATCTCCAATTATAACACCATTAGAATTTTTCAAATTTTCTGAAATTATTTCTTATAAGATTAAATATAATAATACAAGTACAATATAGATTGTACAAGTAAAAATGAGATTTTCTGACAGAATAACTTGAGCAGTTAAAAAAAAAAAATGTTCATTTTAAAATACGAGACTTAATCGCAATTAAAAGAATGACAAGTACAATTTGGATGGTAAGTATTTTATTCAACGTGCTTTTACATATGTTGTGTATATAGGAATCATCGGATAGTTACATATGTAGCTACTCAAGTGTTAATACACCTCATTTATCTCATAATATATACTTAATATATGCTATATAATATGATTATTATAATGATATATATATATATAATTTAATAAGAGTATATATATATATATATAAGATATATAATATATATATATAATATATAATAATAATTATAAATATTAATAATTATAAATAATATATATTAATATATATTATAATTAATATATATTTATTAAATAATACTAATAATATATATATATATAATATATTTTATATATAATATTATATATATATAAGTATATTAATATATATATAATTATAATTATAGATTATATAATTTATATATTTTATATATACATATATAATATTTATATAATAATATATAATATGTAATACTATATATAAGATATAGCACGCTGAGCGTAATTGGAATAAAAGAAGAAAGCACTCAACTATTATGAAATACTAATTTCATTAAAAAGCAGTGGTAGGAATCTAAGAATTGTCTTATAGGGTCTTGATTACTAAAAAATTTCTGTATAATTAGAATAGTCCGTATATCATTTATATACATGTGTGTTTAATTGATGACACAGACCATATTAATATCTGCAAGTTTATTTGATCACATATGATTTGACTGACTCTGCGAGAGGTATTAAATATGAATAACTAAATCAACACGAACAAATTCTGTTTAAATAATTCACCTTATGTCAACAATAATAAAAAAATACAATATTGATATATTTCTCTCGAGTTGCCAGATAAATTAAAACGATAGTTGACTATAAACCTACATTATTAATAATATATATTTAACATCATAACAAACTCCTCCTGTTTAAAAGTTGACAATATAAGCCATGTTAGAGTTTTATAGGATATGCTATTAAATGACAAGTTATAATTTTCTCTTTGATAATTTTTCGCAAAACCATTTTCATTTTACTGATTTTCTTTATAATTACTAATACATCCTCATGAGGTAGTCTCTACAAATTAAGAATAATACGGGACTTAGCGAACCCTGTGATGAAAAGAACCCATATGCATATCGATTCTAAGGAAGGGAGTGAAAAATTTTTTTTGGAATGTTTCGGTTAAACCAATATGAAAATAAAGATGCAGGAGATAGTAATCTATGACTCGACACAATGTGCAATTATGGGTATTTCAAATAGCAAGTGTGAACTATGAAACTCTATGTAGTTTTCTCTACCATAAAGAATAATAAAATTACCGAGGTATCTAAGACCATGGCACTTTGTGCCTATTAGATATTTGGCACTATTACAAGCTTGCGTTAGTTAACATTACAATTAGATATTGTGAGCACGAATTACTAGAAGATACTTACAGCAACTTTTCTGTACGAACTAATAATAAAATACATAAATTAATACACTTATTTAATTATGTAATATTTTAATCGATATATAACATCAATGATTAAATATGTTCTATTTTTACGTTTCTAAGAATTTTATGATTACATATTGCTAATATTAAATAAACATTATGGCCACATATAAAATTATTTGAATGCATATTTTTGTTTTTAATTTTGTTGTTTAATAGTATAACAAATATATATATTTATTAATATTATTATATATATAATAAATATATATTATATATATCTATGATATATATATATATATATATAGTATATATAGTATATAATATATATAGGTATGTATGTATATAGATATAGATTATATATATTATATATTATTATAATATATAATAATCATATATATATATATATATATTATTATATATATATATATATATAATATAAATAATTATTATAATATATATA
>JABUQX010046116.1:0-2500 GCA_015478945.1 Trachelipus rathkii | reverse complement strand
AATATAAAATTGTTAAGGAGCGCATAATGCCGAATAACTTCAATAATTGATAAAATTAGAGAAACGTTTACTTGAAAAGCGAAATGAAAGACATTTCGCTGAAATAACATTTGAATATGCATAAATGAACGAAAGTAAAAATCAAAATAACATAAATAAATAAATAATAAAGTATTATTATTCGAAATGGAAAGTAAAGTGCAATAATACATGAATAAAAACAAGACTTATATAGATATAGAAGCAATGGAAAACGAAAAAAATAACGGCATGTAATCGTATCTGATTATTGAAAAATCAGCTGAAGAAAAAATAGTATGGCAAAACTTATAAGAGAACCTGTCAAGAGAATGCCACATACATTCCTGAGAAAATCTGTCCAGAATGCCACATACCATTTCCTAATCAGAGAATCAACAAATGACCCATGACAAAACGACACAGCTATTAGTCACCTACCACATAATTAAGTAGTAAGTAAATCCGATAAAGACGGACATAGTATAGATAACAATTAAAAATCCCTTAAGAAAGCATAGTTAAAATAATCACCTAAAACGAAACGATTACAGTATTAAGTAAGATCACCTTAACAGGACAAAAATAGTAGATAAGACACCTAAGTCAACATAGATAGTGAGTAAGTCACCTATAACGAAAAAGATTGTAAGTAGGAAACCTAAGACGAAATAATTAAGAAAAGAAACGCATATAAATACTGTTAGATAAATACCTTAAGTAAAATAAATTTAGGTTACACGACTCGTAGAGAACTCCCATCAAAAACATAATAAGTAAGTAAAGTCCACCCAAAACAAGTCACCTAAGACGACACCTATTATAGTCGAAAACTTACCCTCATTAAGTAATAACTTAATAGAAATAAGCAGAATAAATTCATGTTCATTTTATATTAAACATAATAGTCAGCGAAATGAGGAAACCTCTATGGGGGAATAGATTGGGTTTTATATTTCGTAGTCGATCGATCCTCTATCTAATGACTGTGGGAAGATGAGAATCTTCCAATTATATATATATATATATATATAGTATATATATAATACTATATATATATATATAATATATATATATATATACTCAATATATATATATAATAACTATAATACATATATATAATATATATATAATATAATAATTAATATATATATATATATATGTATATATATTATATATATTATATATATATATATATATATAATACTAATATAATATATAACTATATATATATCGATATATAGATATAATATATATATATATATATATATAATATAGATTTGTTGAATGTATTCGTGGTGTAAGATCGCTGCATTAAATTTTTCAACATAATATAATTAACAAAGAGAATTTAATAAATGAATAAATTCGAAATTCTTAAGCCACTCAACGAAGATAAAAATTTTCAACCATTAAAGTAAAGAATATATATTATATATATATATATATATATATATTATATTATAATATATTATATTATATATATATAATATATATATTATATAATAACTAATATATATTTAATAATATAATATACATATATATATCAGCTGCGACTCCAGTAACTTTTTTTACCTAGTAGCTCTCCCTCATCTCTCTCTCTCTCTCTCTCTATATATATATATATATATATATACGTATTAGTACTATATAATATTTATATTAGATACTGAAGTTCAATTCCTTCTATAAATCTTTTTCTTTAATTATTAAGTTGACTCAATGGTTAACATTGTAATACTTCAGTTTCTTTATTCTTCACAATATTCTTACAGATTTTAATAATTTCTTATTATTTATTTATTTTATAAATATTACTTGTCACAAAAATTATTATTTGTTATGATATAATTTAAAACTATTATTATACATATTATATAAAACAATTATACTCTAAATCTCACCAGACACAAATCTCCGCCATTCGATAATGAGCACGAAAGACTGTTGCCATTTTAATGCATGAAAAGGGTTATTAAAGCGGTCCATTCTTACTTTTTTTTAATTTTGCCCAATAATCTTTATAATATTAATGTAAATCAATAATATTGATATTGAACCATTTTCGCAAAAAAAAAAAAAAAAAAAAAAATTTTATCTAACATACTGAAATTTGTTAAAAATCAACGGTTCATATAATGTTAACTCGTCTAAACACAGCAGCACGAGTGTAGGAGACGCCTCTGATATATATACTAATAATATAATATTATATATTTTTATTATATATATGTAATATATATTATGATATAATATATAATATATTATATATATATAATACTTATATATATATATGTGTGTGTGTATGGTGTGTTAGGTGGATTGTGTGTGAGGTAGGTGTGTGTGTGTTCCTAAATGGAATAAACTAAGAAAATCCCGAACTGCAAATAGAAATAATTTTATTTAATTTTAAACTAAAAATTTTGAAGTTTCTAAATCAAATTTTGTAATTGTATTTTAATTTTCTGTCATCTTCCTGGTT
>JABUQX010046115.1:0-15000 GCA_015478945.1 Trachelipus rathkii | reverse complement strand
CACGAATCACCTCATTAGCTCCCGCACTTCTAAAAACTCTGTTCCACTTATGTTATGAACCAGAGAGTGAGATCAGACGTCAACAACTACTCCCAATTTACCACCCCACACGATCAAAATTTTATACAAATGCTATCAGCCTACACCATCGATATTACCACTAGACATAATCACAATAGGTTGTACCCTACTACCTCGACTCACAACGAGCACTCTACGTCTCGATATCTTCACACTATCACTTCGCCACACGAACACAATCTTATGTCCACGCAACATTTCCTCACAATACACACTGCACACCACACAACTCAGTATATATATAGTTATAACCTATACAATATATCTTGTTGAAAGTTTACAACTCTTTATGTAATAAACTCCCGCTTCCCCATTACATACTCCCTCTATCCTATACTATATTACCTATCATCCACTAACACTTTTCCTATATTATCCTATTTTTGAATATTGGCTACTATATGTACTTACCTCACGTAAAACCATAAACATAAACTAATTTTAGGACTAAACAGTAAAATTAGTGAACTTGATCTATATACGGAGATCCTACACATATCAACATCGTGCCTATGACTAACATCGGCCTCACAATATAAAAGCTGTGATCGGCCACTACCATATATGACTCAGAATATTTTGCTGGTGATTCTGATCATCAGATACTTTAGTGTTATATCTATATAAAAGTTATTATCTGTAATCGATTCTTAAATGGAAATACTTTCCCACATCTTGGTGCTGATTGTACGGTATCTCAATATCACCAAACACATCCCTTTTGGATAAAGTTAGAAGTCATTAATGGGACTAAGAGTGACTATCCTATAAACTATTGATCCTATAAATCTTTCTGACCCTCCCCTATGACCCATCTTTTATTGTCTTACTGTACCGTCGTGACGTAGGTGCCCTATCTCTATTCTATATATGCATTCAATTACATAATTACAACGGCAGAGGCTCGCGAGAATTGACCTTATCATCGCTATATCATGCCTTCACCACCACTTGCGTCCCTCACCAGTATAACATACAATAGTGAGGTTGACTTGTTTCTACTATACCCATGTACTATGTTTTTTGATAAAATATACTTGACCTATTATACTTTTCACCTAGGCTAATGTTATCATTCCTCTATTATAACAGCTATACCGCTGATCTGGCAGTACCACAACCTGAGATCATGGATAATTGCGTCAGAGGCTATAGGTTCAGGCGGTGGGCATTTTTACCTTTTCATTTTAATTAAATTTTTATATCTCTTCTATTAATGTAAATTTATTAGATAATTTGTATATTTAATTGAGTATTTAAGATTATTATATTAAATTTATTATTTTTGCCCCCTCCTATATTGCAAAAGGCATATGCCACCGTGAAAAAGTGGTGAGTATCATGTAAAAAAAAATGAATAAAAAAGATAAAAAAAGATAATAAACATAGGAAAGCTAAAGTCAAATGAAAATTAAAAGATTACAATTTAATAAATAATTGCCAAAAATAAAAACGAAAAGAGACTACCCCAACACCCGTTTTCTAGGAGTATGTGAAATGAGTGATTTTGCGATATTTAAGTTTTGGAAAGTACTAACGAGCCTTCGAAGACGTATTGTTATCATGATATTGTTCACTTCCAACAAAGTCGTCCCTCGGTAAAGAAAGACGCGGGAGACTCTTTGATACGAGCACGAGTGACGTATGCGAGAGAGAATAGACAGACAGAGGTGTAGGAGTGAGTAGACATGAGAGAAGAAATGATAAAGAGAGATAGTAAAACGATAAATTTCTATTACACATATTGGGAAAAAAAAATCTTAAAATTAGTATAATACAATATAAGTTAAAAATATTAAAAAGTTAAAGATTAAACAAGATTGCGAAAAAACAACAATAAAAACTTCTCCGTCCTAAATGGATTCAAGAGAATGAAAATGAAAAAGAGAAGAAAAAAAGAAACTTCATTTGTGAAATGCCAAAAAAATGAACTGGAATTACGATAGAGTCGATGTTATTTACTGTTCAAAAAAGCAGCCAAATACAACTTACAGATTCTGGACTGCCTTTCATCTCGAACTCCAACTTCATTTACAATTTAAAAAGAAACTAATTTTGTGCTCAATTGGCCAAAACTTTAAAAATTTTATCATGATACCAGTCCCTTGAGCATCAATAAATCTATTAAAAAAAAACAATTTTATCGTTCAGAGAAGTATTTAATTAAAAGGTTTGCTAACCAATTGTATATTTTTTCATTTAAAAAAACATAAAAAAACTTTTTTGATCATATTAAAACGATATGTAGAGGACATGTACTGTGACCTGTATAACAAATATCTCAGACAAGACACTAATCCCACTTTATTCATGTATATGAGAGAGAGAGACTTGATTTATTCTTTTAAATAACATTGTGAGACGAGGCAGAAGATGATATGCACGAGAAATTATTACATAGGGATAAGTAAAACAATACTGCTGCATAATTGTATGTGAGAGAAATAATACATGATACAGGATAGAAGCTTGTATGTGAGAGAAATAATACATAATACAGGAGAAAATGAGAGGTATGATTAAATGCCTGACATTAAGTAAAACGTTGTCTCATTTTAAGGACAATATTTAAATAGAGAGACCGAGTGAAGACACACGTAAGGGAAAACAGCCAAATTAGACACTCTCCCTCACGTTTCTACTAAGTGAGTAGGAAACGAAATAGTTTAGAATAAATATGAAAACCAAAAATTCACCTTTAAATAAATGTGTGTACATTAAAATAAATTTGAGAATATGCTCAAATTATACCATTTGGTAGCTAATCAGAAAATAGGAACAAAAATCTATGTGGACCTCACTCTTCAGAAGTTAATCTACTATAATATGTAGCTATCTAATATAATGTTATATATACGATATAAAAATAAATGAGTATAATGAAAAATGAAGTTCTCACGAGATATATGTATATTCCCGGCCAGAACCAAGATCTATCCTTTGCACTCAGAACGAGTATTAGCCACGGAGAATTGCCTAATTAGATAGAGAATACACGAAAAGTTGTGTGCACCCGGCCGAGCGAGAAAAGCTACCACAAGCTTATCGAAATAGGCACATATTATCACATAGCTCGCTTTCCCGATTTTAATATGAGGCATTACTATTAGTGTAACCTACGAAACTTAAGAAATGCTTATGAGAGTTTTTAGCTGTATTTATAAGTTTATGTAACTTACTATACACATCATATAATAGCGCTAAAAAATCGAAGAAGATAAAAATAATAGCCCACTCAAAACGTAAGATAATTATCCTTAAAATCATGTAAGATTAAGCTTATTATTCCCCGTGTACTTGTCCGAATCTATTAAAGCACGTTATATACATGAAAAATAATAAACAACAACAATACCTAGATGGCACGCGTTGGTAAAACATTTAAAACTGTTTGTAATGTGAAATTGTATTCATTCAAAAAAACATTAGCTTATATGTTATATAAAATATAATTCCTTTCCAAATAAACGATATAAACTCCGTCACAAATTACACAATAGTTGATCAATTATAATTTGTAATTATTAAATAACCAATTTATCTTATATATTTTTTAATTATTTCGTGTTTTATAATTTCACAAATAATAAGTCAATTCACATTCTCCTTCCATCTACAATACACATAAGTCTAGTAAATTTATAAATGTTTTTAATATAAAACAAGCCTTTGGCTTGCACGATTATTTCGTTGTGTATATAAATATATGAGATAAAGTATAGAGCATAACTCTTATACTCGAGCAGTAAGCAATCAAATGACAAAATATTAAGATAAACGGTCTATGTAGTTAAGAAAGAAGCTTTGAATATAAGATTATAAATAAAAAACTAGGCCAAATTATGCCCTAATATGTATATATAGTTAAGGGTTAATACATATTATTAGTATTATTGCAATCTGGTGTAATAACCCTAAGCAGTAGGTGATGAAAGACTCAGGCTAATAGAGTGAATAATACAAAAAATTAGATTAGTTAATAATAAAATAGATTTTAATAGTAAGACGTAAATGAATGTGAAAAATCTACATGAGACAAGATTGAGAGAAACGTTTTTATGGAACATTTCTTACTTAGAAATGTTGATGTATTGGATGAATGGAACTGAATAGATGTACAGATAATACAAGCCTTTATTGAAAGAATAATACGTACAACGCAAATGTCTAACGTACACGAAACATGGACTTCGACACCGCCTCTCATTGTTAGCCTAAGTTAAGTTTGGATGCGTCTCCTTACACTATACACAACACCCAAGGATTATCGGAATTGTATAATTTTAAATCTAATTTTTAGTGGAACCGACTTCTTATTGACAAATTAAAATGTTTTATATATAATTTTTACTTAAAACTAAAAATTCAAATCATATTTAAAAAAAAAATACTTTTTTTTTCAAAAAAGCGAGACTAAAACTTAAAGTTGTTCAGAAAAGAATAAGTTACTTTGGAATTTTTTTTTCCTAAATCGTTAGGATAAAACATTTATATTAATATTTAGTTGTAACCCCCAACCTGTGAGTGCTGGTAAAATAATAAAATATTGCCTCTGCATCATAACTTCATATAAGCATAATATTTTTTTTAAAAAAAATTGTTGCACAAAATTTCATTGAATATTAAAAGCAATTATTCACAAAACTTTTTCAGGCTCATTTTTTGAACTTCTTTGAGATCGACTTTAGTAATTTTTTTTTAAATTTTTTTTTGCTTTTATTTTATTTTTTATTTTTCTTTTTATCCATTATTATTTTTTTATCTGTTTATTTTTTATTTATGTTCTTTTGAAATATTCTCTTTATGCTACTATTTTAAAACTGGCAACTTATTTATGCAGTAGTGATGCACTTTTTTGAGTGTGTTAGAATTTGAATTCTATTTATGTATTTTCACTCTGAATATTTTTCGAATTTGGAGGGCCTCTATTTGTGTGAGAATTTTTATTTTTGCATCTGGAATTTGTCGTTTCAGACTCGTCAACTATCTGGTAATTAAATCTATATATTGTAAGCTTTCTTCTTTCTTTTACCCTTTACAGATCTTCTTAACCTTTTATTATTTAAACTTAAATTCATTCATATTTCCTCACTCTGCTCGTAAATGTCTATCAATATATCTCGATTATTCTTCCTCTCATGTCACTAGTTATGAATCCTTTTGTCATTATAATTTTTCAATGTTTCGGAAGAATATACTAGATTCGAATTGGGATTCTATATATAGCTCAGATTGAACAAGTCTTTCCTCACCTTTGTTCATAGATGCGAGTTAATTTAAAAACTAGTGGCTAATTTGCAGATAACTCAGAGACACTCACGATAGTAAGATATCATTTGAATTATTTATCTTACATTAGTTGACTTTTATTTGTTATATTTTTTTTAGAAGAAAGCCGGCCTCCTGTCGCTTCCCTCCATGTCAAAAAATCCGCGCCCATCAGACTCCTAACCGATACTATGTAGAAGAATAAATAAATTATTAAAATATAGTTTTGCTATCTTTGGAATAAATCTGCATAATTTACTAGACTCAATCACATAACCAAACAATTTAAAACTTAAAAAAAAAAAAGACACTCTGGCTAGTAAATACGTCATTAATATCTAGCTAATATGAAATTTGGAGACGTGGTAACTTTTTTCATGCTCCTTTTTTTATTTTATTTTTTATTTTTTATTTTTTACATTTCATGTATAAGATTTCATCAATAAAATCGGATACGCGAGTCGAAATTCCAAGTTTATTTATATAATATTCCTCCATAGGGGGACCAACAACATATTAAATATATAATACACAACTAAAATCTGTGTATCAAATGGCATGAAGGGAATTATTCATCATATATATGAACTAGATATATTATCTCCATTCATCAATGGGTTTCATGTGGGCTTGTGACATCTTTTAATTTAATATAAGATATTAACAAATTATTATTTCCTAACTATCTATTAAAAAAAAAAATTAAAGATAAGAAAAATATTTATTAAAGCAACTTTTTTTTTTATAACGTTTTCTTTCTTTAAAGATAAATTTCAAACATTTCATATAAGTTTCACAAAAGTCGGCGAAAATCGGCTTGAATTGTTATTTTATTCATAAAATCATATGAAAAAATGCTAATATAAATATGAAATTTGTGAGTAGATGAACCTTATTATTTCATAGTTTATAGCAATCTTTTAAAATGACAATTATGTATATAACCACTTGAAAGTTAATAAATAATAACATATAGATTTACCTTAAAACTACGATATAGTACATAAACAAAACTAAGATAATATCTTATATATAATATAATACCCATTCTGCCTAACGACAAATACAGCGACCTTCTCTACTTATGCTCTCTATCTCTCATACTTCATACTCTCCTCTCTATGCATCTCTTCTCTCTCTCTCTCTTTACTACTCTTCATACTCTTACTATCTCTCTCTCTCACTATATATATATTAACTATATATATATATATATACATTAAACTATACAATATATATATAAAATAATTATTAATCATATAATTATATATATAACTTAATTAGATTATAATATACTACTATAGATATATATGTAATTATTTAAATATATTAATATATTAATAACTAACTATATAATAAATAATTAATATAAAATATATATATTATAAATATATATATATAGTATATAGCTATTAATATATAACATTATATACATTATTTATTTCATTATAATAATAAATTAAAAAAATATATATTTACCATATATATATATATTCCTATCTCTGAAAATGAATTATTTAATTATATAGTCATTTAATGTTATTGAGTAATTTGATGTTATTTACTCTATTAATTATCAGCTAAATAAAAGTGTCTTATAGTAATAGTCTAGTGTGTCAACTGACAACACCAGTAAGTACGAGTGAGCCTCGCAGACTGATATTACACCAACTTGAGAAGACAACAAGAAATCATGCTGTTCGTTCGATGTCTCAAGAATGATGCGAAGAGTGACTATTCACACAAGATAACAGGCACACAATATCTGATATATACCAGCTCTACAAACACATCAACGAGTTTAATTGTTTACACTTTTATAATGTCGCGAGTTATTCTATATATTCAAGCAGAATCATCTCAATAGTTATATCTAAAACCTCTTCTGATCGTATTGTTGTGCATCGGTTTTCTTTCTCATCGATTGACACTTTATATAGACTATCGCTGCAAATGATTATTAATTGATGTACAGATATGTCTTAACTATGAGATCATAACAAAATCATATAATATCACATTCATGATAAACATCACATAACAGTTTCCTAATAACACATCGCTCACTATCCACCTCAGCAAGCTTCGTATATAAATATAGATGGAGAGAGATACACGAGAATAATGGAGTATTAATTCCGTTTCACACCCTACCAACTCGCATACCAAAGAAACTAGATTAACGTAATCTTCCCCACGAAACTGGTGATCTATTAATTATTGCAACAAGTGGTGCGCAAAATAGCGCAGAGGCGTGTAGAGATAAGCAGTTATGGCGCATGATCGTGCGAGAAATGAAGTGACAGTTCACTCTTGTAGTGCACATAGGCACAATAGGAAATGAATATTGAACAAAACATATACAGTACCTGAAGATAGTTCATTAGTTTATCTAATCACATTTACCTGGCAGTAGTAAACAATCGTGCTCTTCTTTCGAATATAGAGTAACTTACCATTCCGTCCTTGTCGTCTTCCTCTCACAACTCCTACTCACGCGCTCGTCGGTGATTACTTAATTAGATTCACGCCTGAGCTTCTCACTACCCAGAAAGCAAGTACGAAGTAGATTGCTGACGCACCCATAACCTACGTAACTGGTATGAGTATTCAAAGGCCATCCGATAAATCAATCCTGATACCAGATGGCTCATTTAGCTCCTTACCTTTGGTGAATGGTCCTCTCGAACACCTCAATTGTCGCGGATCTAGTTTCTTACTCTGTTCCTCCGCAAAAATGACCATATATATGCCCCACATCATAATATTAGCTCAAATATATTTCATAGCTATATGATAATCAACCTCAAGATATTTTCACTGACAATTTCTCTTGAGTTAAAAGACACTGTATAAGAGCAGTATAAGAGCATGTCGAGAAAAATTGAGACATTATGTGTCGTGCATGCGTCCTACCCCTCTCATTTCTGCACTGAATTCCTAAACTGACTTACTGCATCTATAGAGATACATCTACCACTCGAGTGCAGGCTCACTCAATCTACTCTCCCTCCTCTTACCTACTTGTCACTCTTACCGTTCTTTCTCACTAGTATTTACTCTTATATTCTCCATATTCAAAAGTGAATATAGCATATCTGTTTTGTCCTCCATTTTCATAGGTTTATATTATTACTATGTTCAAACAGCTGTAATTACTCCTGATAGTTTTTCTACACTTTTAATTTATCAATTGATGTAGTTATTATACACTCTCATTCCCTCTATTTCATTTTTCACCTCATTTCGATTACTATTATAAAAAGTTTTCCTCAAAATTCTGTTTTCTTTCGCACCCTTTTTATATTTCTTACAATGTGTGACTGACTGTTCCTTTTTAATAGCTATTATACATTTTTATAAATAAGTAATTTTAAGGCACCTGGACCAGTGGTCAAAACCGGCAGAAGCTACGATGTCTGCGTACATTAAGTGTCACGTTCCTAGCTATCCTCCCAGTAGCCACTTATTCCCTTGTTTCAATAGTGAAATCCTTGAGTCATCTTTCTTTTCCAAACAGTGTATTTAACTACCTAAGAGTCGTTCAGTTAAAGATTTCAACTCGAGGTCGACATTACCTTTGAAGAGTATTGGATTGAGCAGTTAGACTTAGGGCGAGTGTTTAGTAGTCTCAGTTCGTTTTATTTATTACGTTCGTTCGAATCTCATTATAGAAAGAACCCAAAGCCCGTAGTAGAATTGACGTCTGGATGGAGTGAAACTGATGAAAAAAATAAAATATGAAACCTTTAATTAATATGCATAAATAATACAGGGTACGATGAGTGGAAACAATAAGAGCTAGTAAAATATACATGAATAATATTACATATATAAAGATACTAATATAAGAGAAAGAAGAGTAGAAAAGTATGAGTAAAAATTTTGCTTCTTTTAAAAAAGCTAAGTGAAATATGTGTTTACAATGAGATAGAAAAACAGATAACTAAAAGACAAAGAAACAAGAACACTCTAAACTATCATAATAAAATAAATAATTTCGATTAAAACTTTTTTTATTAGTAATTTTTTGCCGATCGATGGTTCTTATTAGATTTTCAAATTTAGATACATTTTATTTAATGCTTATGATCAGAGTTTAATAAAATATAATTTAAATTCATTATTATAATCTATCCTGAATAACATATATGATCATCATTTTTTCCACAAATCGATCTTATCAGTATATTAATTTATAGGAACTTTAATATATATTTAAGGAATATTAAGTATATTTATAATATATAAACAAACAAAACCCTAATAATATACCAGACCTGGACTCTGTGTGATACAGAGACCCAAGGAAAGTGGATCTGAATACAGATTCTAAGGCAGTTGTACGTATACGGAAAAACTGTATAAGTTATTGGCAAGAGCACTAAGTGAAGAATGATATAAATATAGTGAGTTACTGTCTAAATATAAACAATCACCATCGTAGGATGCTGCCATTTGACTTTAACAGCCCGTTACTAGAAATGACCAGAACCCGTGTTGTAATTACTATGCAAACTAAACATCAGCACTTTGGACACATACTGACAAATAGTAAAATCTATAGAAGGGTTACCAAAAATCCCCTTCGGGGCCTGTGAAACTGTGTGTTTTCCTTGTTATTGTGGGGACCCGATGCGTATTCCTCCAAAGTAGGGACGTTTTGTGCACACTCATGGTGGTGTGTGCGATAAGGTGTGCTCTACGGTGATGAAGACCTATATGACTGTATTGATACTACTGCGAGTGCTGGGTGTATCACAAATGTACTCAGGTGTGTTGTAGATAGGCAAACCCTATAGGCGCGGATTAGGACGTCCTTTTATTGGCGACCTGCTAGAGCGACCAGTAGTTCTATCCTACATTCAAGTTCAGTCCTCAGAATGTTCTACTACCACTGAGATAATTCTGTGATTTGCGAAGAGTGAGCTCGCCGGAGAAGCAGCGCATACTCATCGCCCCCCGTTGACCCGCAAGATCTTGGGAGGTCATACTGAGGATGTGGATAGTCACAGCATATGTACCCAACACCAGATCAGCATATGACTTCAACACGTTCCCTCTAAAAACAAAATCATTATTTTGTTGCACAACTTGTAACTCTAATTAATCAATGTATCGACTGTCGGCCAAATCCAATGTCCTGATTTGTGTATCGTTCGTTAGGTGTTTCAGTTTGACGATTTCTGGCTGTGTTAATATGAACATCTTTCGCCCAGGATGTCTGCATCTAGGGCGAAACCGGTCCACCACACAATCGTTGCTAGAGGGTAATATTCAGTTACCAATACATAAATAAACGTACGCTGAGTAAAGGTATGATTCTTCACGTATTGTTCACTCTCCGTGCAGACACCGATAAGTGACCCGCCATCTATATGGCATGTGCTACATATCATGAGCTATACGTACTCCGATCTAAAAGATATGCCTCAAATCCTCCAGACCTAATGATGAAAACCCTTTTCTCACCTTCTCTACTATATGCACAATCTTTGTAATTGCGCGCCCTCCCATCTCACCACCAGCGCGATGAGCAGGTCACCGTTTGCGTTTAGCTCTGACTACGGTCCTCAATATACTTCTTACTGGAGAGGACGTACTACGACTCGATCGGAGGATGATAGATAGGAACCTATCTCTGGACATCATTCCGTAAAGAGACATTGCCCATCGCGAACACTCTTTGATCAGATCCAATGTAGGTGTTCCGGGAAACTGCTAAAAAATCGCACCCCGTCGATCGCTCCCTGTGTTCAGGAGGTCCTATGACCCCAGCCTCCTTTGGCTGCTAACTTATGTTCCGCGAAGCGGTTGATGTCATATGTATTATCCACTCCCCACACGGGTTTACAATTGATCTGTACTGCTCTGCCCGCTGTAATTTCTGAAGGTGCCCTTGTGTCGCTATGGACGTCTCTATGAGCCCGCATACGCCTTAAAACGGTATTCAGCGCTCAGTCGTGGCGCTGGCTTGCCCTGCCGGGCCACTTCATGCATGCTTTGGGTGCGTAAGTCCAATCCGAACGACCCGCCTGCAAATGGTTTGTGCTCTACATCCAAACCGTTGGACCGATGTTTCACAGTACCCGATACCCTTCGGAAACGGTGTGTGATAATCTCGTACGCCACCTATCCACGTGTTAGATCGACGACTCCGCAGCTTCCTTGTGTCATGGCTGTAGGGGATAAATCAGCATCTCCATACAAGGGACACGACTCAGCGACACCCTCTCCATATACTTATTGACCGCCAATCGCTAAAGCTAGGATGTTACAATGGTTTTCATTCTACCCGTATAAATTTTGATCAAGCTAACGTTTATATCCATGTGTCTGATATCTCCGTTTCTTTATAGAGTAACATTTTTCCCAAACATTACAACTAAAGTCGTAAGCTATTTCACCACGAGTCCTCTTTGGCTTTCGTCCATCGTAATTGAATTGCCATTAGCGTATTTTTGCAATAACTAACAGTAAAAATGAAAATATCACAGCGTTGCAACTGAATCCCTCTCTTGTTTCAGCCTGATTGCTCAAAAGAAAATGGAATGCTGCTTATGCATTTTTTTTCGTCCAATTCGTTACGAAGTGAAATATAATAGTATATATAAAATTATTATATTTATTGAATTTCATTTATAATTATATATACTTATCATATAGTTGATGAATTAGATAATAATGTCATTTATTAAAAGGTAATTATTATTATATATATTATTATTATATTATTTACATCTTAATTATTACATTATAATTAATTTATAGGTAATTTATATAATTATATTAATATATTATTTAATTGTTCCTATTGAATAAATATTATATTTAAACTAGTAGGTTATAATATTTCATGTCCTGTTTGCAATGTATGATATATTATTTTTACTTGAGTAATCATCAGTATTATGGTATTATAGACTCATCATCAAATGTAAATCTAACTTTAAAGCTGCATTTAAATCATCCAATATAATCCCAAAATAATATATACATATATATTAATATATTACTATACTAGTATATATATACAATATAATTATTATCATTTTAGAATGATTTTACTATATCAATACTACATTTTAATAATTTTATATAAATTATATTATTTAATTTATATATAATTACTTATGCATTATTATTTACGTTACTATATATATATATTAATTATATTCTTATAATTAGTAGTTACGATAGATGATTATATACTATAAGTATAAGTTATACAGTACCAGTTTAGTAGTCAGTATTAGAAAACCAAAGTTTCACCTAATTAAACTATTACAATTAAGTAAATAATAGTTCTATGATATTTAATATTCCCATGAGCCATATAGCAAGATATATCATTAAATATCTATCGAATTATGCATTGCTTTATCTACGTTTTTCTACTTCCACACATAAAGAATGGCTGGAAATGGTTAAGTGTTGCTCGCTAAGAAATGCCAAGTCGAGACTCACGAAAAGCGCACATTAAGCGAAGGAGGTAACACTTCGGAGCAATTAACTCATCAAAAATGCAGAAACAAGTCCGCCTGGAAGCCTACGCCACCACCCTTCAATAGTACCATTAATTAGTAAAACTCGTCAGCTATATATAGAGTATAATCACACACCATCGACTCATTCGCATTGGATGTGATCCACGCGACTATGAATACTCAATGATGATAATATATCGGATAGAACACGTACAAGAAATTATGTGGATAATATACTTTCCCATGCTCTATATTTGGACACACAAAATCTCCACTGTATTAAGCACCACACTGATTACACACACATACCGAACCATATCTTATTTATTTTTTTTTTTATATCCTTTTTATATTACCTTATCATACATATATAATACTGTTATCCCTTTCAATTCTCGCCTCATGTACCACAACTCACTAATTTCTCACTACTGCATAAACTTTACCATTTACTGACTCAATCACTTTCTTCTTCGGTCATACCAACTGCGTTATCGTTCCCTAACACCATCACACCTACTATATACATCTACGCTAACCACCGATTACGATTCGGGTCCTTTCCACATGACCAAACCATCTCAACATCTATTTCCATTATATTTCTACTCGTATATTATCACACAAGCCTATTTCTACATTTATATATATATCATATACACCACCTTCTTTTACCCCAAACAGGTAGGTAAGTACTATCGTATTGAGTTAACATGCTATATTGAGAATACTAGAAGACAGCTCGAAGCAACAAGCCACGAAAAGCAAAGCCACGAGCACCTTACCGTCCCTCCTATAGCTCATTAATGAGAACTCATCGCCCAGTCAGAAAAATTCAGCCACGCGCTAGGAGACTTCTAACGGGAGAGAATCTGCAGACGGGCCCTCACATATGGCATAATCATCAAGTCGTGAACTATAGATTCTCCCTGTGGCTAGGTGAGTCCACAACTTATCCCTCGGCCATTTCACTTCTGATTGTGCACAATTGTCTTCTCGCGCTCTTCCAACCTTCTAGCGATTTCTCTCCTCCAGATATGCGCGTCGTATTTGACACTTTAACCACTTTTTCTTCGGATCTCCCAGCCGCGTCAATCCCCAACACACTCACTACTATGCATTCCGCTTAACCAACCCCAACTATCATTCATCATTTCCACGATGGACCAAACAATCTTCAAAGCGCTACTTTCACTTAAAATTCTCTCATAAAATATTTAAATTCTTGCACACCTTATTTATTATCAATATGTTTCAACGCATTTTCTGCGAACTATATATATATAACATTGGAGTGCCCTACTCGGATTTGTTAATATCACCAAATTCTTCTCACATATTCTTAGCTTACAGGTCCCTCACACCTCCATCTCCACACACATATAAATACTATATAGATATATTAAAACATATATCTATATATCACACATCATCAATTATTGTCATGCACACACAGTTACATGAGAAATGTCGTGTAACAATAACACAGGCTAACAAACATACCCTCATGACAAGACACTCTTATGCTTTCCCATTTCCAGACTTAGTTATCTCGCAATTTCTTACAATTATCTGTATTTAATATGCTAACCTAACACCATTTGGGACAATACGCGTACTACGATTATCAAACAATCTTTTTCTACTAGTCTTGGCGAGCGTCCATCCTATTAACCCCTCTCATTCCATCATACATTCCTATATAAAGCGAATAACACCACAAATTAATATAAAATATCAAAATCACAATGTATCCAAGTTGAGCTCATCATCATCATAACATTAAAACTATCATCTACTGGCTGCAGCCTACTCCTTACCTCCCTTCATAACATAAAAAGTTGCCATTTGACACGTGATTAAAAATTTCATCATGAATTATTGTAATTAAATAATATACTAATACAAATAGAATTATACATTCATCTATCATACATAGAATACCATATATATATATTATTATTTATACTGAGTGACACCCTTAGTTCTTCGTTCAATATCTCCGATATAGTTGGTATAGACAACTAGGACAGATTTAATATTCGTCTCCATTCCAGAATGGAGCTGTTGAATATATTCACTATCTATGCTGCTAAAATCAATAAACACACGACCTAGCTAGTATCATTTTATGTAGGCTAGTATATACATAAACAATCACTAA